>JANCMA020487038.1:0-20395 GCA_024336925.2 Zoanthus solanderi | reverse complement strand
TCCCAAAGGACATGCTGATAAATTCTAAAACAAGGTATTTGCTACATTTCTTTTACGATTTAATTTCAGCTTTTGACGAATTTCAGAGAATACATCGCTACTTACTCCTGAAAATTATCTTCTTCGCGTTAATTTTCAAAAGTTCTATTTTTTAATCTTCCTTCAAGTACAGCTTTTTGTGATTTCTATTTTAATTACGCACTTAATGAATTTAAAGATTTTTGTTTGTTCAAACTCTTGCTTCAAGTTCTTTAAGTCATGTATCGCGCCCTGCAATGCAGTGAACTCAGATTGAATATTAAAAGTTAGTTACGTTTAGTTCGTAGTTTGTTTACAAATCAGTACACCAACGTACTGGCCAGCGCGTGGGTGTATTTGTAAACAAAGCACTCACATCCAGTAACTAACCCTTAAATTCTTTTTTTTTTTTTTTTTTTGGCAATGTTTTTATTTAAGTATACGGAAGCTCTAAGGCCTTTTTCTTCACCAAAATGAAGAAAACAAGATGGAAGGGGAATTGAATACTATAACCATACTCACAAAATATGGAGATTGCCAAGGTTGGTGAATTGGTTCTCATGTTTAAAGTTAAACCGATTGTAGTCCAAACGTCTGAAATCAAATGCAATTCATTAGAAATCAATGGTAACACATATCAATGCAACATTTTACCAATACAAGTATTATAAGATGGCAAGGATCATAGAAGGAAATTATCACTTACATTGTTGCAATACTTGTTGGAAAAGCGCCGTTTTCAATGGCGACAATTTTGTTGTGACTAAGAACTCTGAGAAATATAAAAAAACATAAATCGTTTTTATAAAAAAAAACAAAGTTTTCGATTATTCAACCATTAACTCCATTAACAAAATTAAAGATACGTAGTGGTAAGATTATTATTATCTTTATCAATATCATTTTTATTTTCATTACACTTTTTGCTAATCATTACAAGAAAAGAAAGTTTCATTTGAATGAATAGTTAAATCATTAACACGAGATAACTCAGTTTCATTTAAGCTAAACATCATTCATTTACGCAAAAATATCATTCAATAAGACCAGAAGACAACCATTTGCACGATGTGACAACTATTAGAACCAATGTTCTTTCATTTGCAAACAATTCAATATGAAGGAAAGTCATTAACGAATTTCGCACAAACTCTCGCACTCTATTGCATCAACAACCAATCATTTCAAAAAATACTACAATCTCCAGTGTGAAGCATCAAATCTTAACGTCATTTTAATATTCATATATCAATGTGCGCTAGTTGCCTTTATCACTAATTTATCCCTGCACAGTTCCTGCACCTCAGAAGCCAACTGATTTAAGATCTTTCTGAGATTTTTTAATGCCGAAAGTTAAAACATTTAAATCAATTTTTTTTAAAAAAAAAGTCAGAAAAAGAAACCATTAAAGAGATAACAATGCTAATCAACACTTTCCATGGTAAACAAAATCACACCGTCACAAAAATCTATAAATTTTATAAACGAATAGCAACAAGGGTTCTGATCAACAATGGCAGATTCAGAGTGAAGTGGCGCAGTCAATGCAATGGTGGTCAAAAACGTAAAAGATGCGAAGGAGAAAATGTTCTATTTCTTAAATAACCTATCTTTTTAACATTTCATTAATTAGCAATAAAATCACAACTTGAACAATAGTAGATTCATCAAATACTTACAAGTTTGATAATGTTGTCAGTTCGGCAAATGTGCTGTTTAGGATGTACGTGAGTTTGTTTGTCCGCAAATCTCTGTAGATTAATCAACCCAGCTTGATTTTAGAATGTTTCTACAGGTTTTTGCGATTTCAGAAATAAGGGTAGACTCGGCAAAAATCATTTTAAAACCTGTAAATCCTTAGTAGGAAAATCAATGCACTCAGTCTAAGTTAAAACAGTTCTGATGAGATATTGGAAGTTGTTTTCAAAGAGCATATACCAATTTTATAAATGGCAATTATTTTAATATTTTTTTGGCTGCATTCAAATTAGCGTCACTTGTTTCGTTTAGCTAAATAGTTACTTTGTGGCTAGGTAGATTTATTTGAATGTACAGATAAAACAACATTAATATTAACCGCATTTGGTTTATTCTTCACGTTGTTTCGGACAATTTTGTCTACACAATACCAATTTTTCATGACTTCCCATCACGCCAATCAAAATTTCATGACTTTTCAACCCTGGTAAATAAAATTCTAAATGCCATGAATCACGACAGGAAAGGAGAGCCTTCGTCAGTAAGCGTTTCATATATAAACATAAAAAAATAAAAAACGTCTTGCTTGATGTCTGCCAAACTCAGTTAGTAATCTATTTAGTAAAAAAAGCATCCATATTTTAATAAGTAAAGAGAAATAATGATATTAGTTGTTTTCAAGATCATGAATTATCTGTGGAACAGCATTTTAGATTTCTACAGTAAAGATCCGACAAGGAAAGCAATTTGGCCACAATCGAATCACCATTTCGCTTTGCGTGAAATACCTGGGGCATTATTGTACATGATACACAAAGTATACTTACAGCTCTCTAGTGTTTGGCAGCCTACTCTTGCCAATAATAGCTTAATACCTGGGACATTATTGTACATGATACACAAAGTATACTTACAGATATCTGATGTTTGGCAGCCTACTCTTGCCAATAATAGCTTCAGGCACGTAATGAAACTGGTTGCTGTCAAGATGACTTAAAAAAACAAGTTACCCATCAATTAGTTTGAAATAAAACTCGCTTGAAGATGAAAGAAAACAACTGTTTCAAAACAAAAAATTTCAAAATTAAAATAAATAAAACAATAGTCTCTCCTAGATAAGAATATCTTACTTCAAATGGTTTTGCAAGGCGTACTTGATGCTAATTGCTCTATTTTGTCCCGCTAAGGTCTTTTAAAACATTTTTTAAAATAGTCAACTTTGGAATCACCCTTTACTTTTAGCTAAACTGTTAAAAACATGTAACATTTTAGCTGAACAACGGCTAACAAAAACCTTGTATGTGAACACTTTGCACACTATAAACTGAAAAATAACATAAAAAAAACACGTCCACACTTACTCCAGCTACCAGTCTTATGTTTAAAAAAATTCAATATAATTCTTTTTTAATGAGAAATTATTCTGTATAAGCATATTTGAAACTTCAAAAACTGAGAGAACTAAAAGGGCTTTGATCATATCTAAAATTTACTACAAGCACAACATGTTCACTTACAGTAAAGTTAGGACTGTCAGGTTTCTAAATGCCTCGGTATGGACAGTCGCATATTTGAGGTTGTTATACCCGAGGTAGCTGTAAAAACACAGAAAAACTTCAGGAAAGAATTCAGAAAAATGTGTTAATATATTTAGATGTTCTATAAAGGAATGATTAACTAATTGACTGATTGACTTATTGATTGACTGATTGATTTATTGATTGATTAACAAATTGATTGATTGATTGATTGATTAGCTAAACAAGTTATGTACTGGTTGGGTGATTGATTGCTTGAATTTAAAAGAATCCCACATATAGTTCAGGGTTTGGTTAGTTTTACTACATCGAGAAATTAATTAAATCTGCTATTTATCACAAATAATAAGATTACAAAATAGTACATTAAAATACAATTTGCACATTTAAATGATGGTCAACTCATCGATCGACTTTGTTAAAAGACATCCTGCTAATAGATGAATTTGAATGTATAATTTGCTAAATAATTCAAGGCCTGATCAGTTGATTGAGTAACTGAATAAGTTGATTAATCAAATGATTGATTGATTGATTGATTGACCGATTGAATGGTTGATTGATTTCTTATTTGATTGTTTGAACAACTGACTGCAAGATAAAGAGTAATTAAGGAGAATAAATTGATGATTGCTTCGATAATTGGTCAACTGACAGATGGCTGTAATGGTGTTGAAATGGTAGTTCGCGGTGCCTAAACAAAACAAAGAAAAAGACTAAACAACACTCACAGCTCACTCAAGACTTCAAGAAGCCATAAATCTTCCTCGCCAATATCAGAAATGTCGTTGTTATGAGTGAACCTGAAACAGTAAAGGAAAAATTATTTTCTATCGTTCATACAACGATGATTAAAAAAAATTCAAGAACAAAAAAAAAACAAGTTTTCAAATGTTCCCCTGCCTAAAACATTTTAAAATTTAATTTAAATCTTTAACCTTGTGCCTCTCTAAAGTTCAATACCAAATGGTAAGAATTTATAGTTTTCTGACAATACTAGCATGGTGAATAAAAAAATTCCTCTCTCGAGTATTCCTTTGATTATTCCTCTTTCGATCAGATAGTGACTTCCTTCTACAAAAGGAATTTAATCTGATCTAAGATAAAACTTTAAAAGTTACCAAACGTATGAAGACGAAGTAAAATCTATAAAATCTGCCACATTTTCGATCACTGACAGTGACCTTTGTCGGAATAAAAATGCAAACAGGTCTTGTAAACGTATAGTTAAGTATTTTGCTAGACAAAAGCTTTATACATCCGAGTAAACTATTGCTTCCCGTTAACTAAACTTTTGTCCACTTCGGAGTATAACTTTTGGCAGACTTGTTTAAGCTTGAGCACAACGCGCTTAATACAACTTCATAAGCCTTAAGTAACTTCTTAAACATTTATCTTAGTTCAGATTCAAGCCCCTTTATCAAAGCATCTTCACTGTGGCTTATTGGAAAAACTCCCAATACATAATCATCTCGCCAATCAATTGGAAAATTGGAAAATGAAAGTCCATAAATTGGAAAATGAAAGTTGAATTGAGAAAAAAACAAAATAATGAAAGTTTGTCCAATACCGTTTCCGTTCATGCAAAAATTTGAAAAATCCTGCTCTATCGACTGTCGCTCTGTAACTCGGTTGGTAAAAGCGGCATGGTAACGAGTTCGCATCCTGCTGAAGATTATTTATAACGTCTTGTTTACAACGCAGTATGAAGACAACTGTCGCGGGCTAACGTATGCCACTTAAAATGTGTTTAAGGTTTTATAACGGATACGCTTGTATCAATTAACTGAGCTATAAAGCCATAGCTGTTAGAAAAAGACCCATCTTTAGAGGGTGAACGTGAATCATTGTGATTGAGAGTGTACACTGGTAAGCAATGAAGATCTTCAGGTTTTAATTGTATTCAAATCCGTAACCTATCGGTACAGCGTTCATACTATCGAAGCTATGAAGCCATAGCTGTTGGGAGCAGCTCATTTTAGTGGGTTAATCTAATCTATGTGAATATTTTGATTAAGTTAAAACTAAGAAAAATATAGACTAGTTGATTCTAAATTTGGTCAGTAGTATTATTGGCATTACTGAGTTACGTTTTCAGTAAACTATTATTCAGTAATACACTTACAATCTTTCCAATCGCGTAGTCTTCTCAAACGGTTTCTGTGTTGGTTTAAGTATGCTATGAGATGACAAAAGAAGGGGTTATCAAAAATATAGACATAAAAACTAATGAAAGGAAATCACATAGTTGGCAAAATGAGTTAGGAAAGTCAACCAATCGAACTAATATCAATTGCACGTAGCAAATAAAATACAGGAAACCACAATATGGAGGCAACGCGGCTCAGGGTTCCTAGCTGCTTGGTTTCTATTCAGTTGATCCTGGCCGATTGGTTTACCTTCTAACAGTTGGAACTATTAGCTACGTGAAGATTTCTCGCATTTTTTCAGCATTAGGAAGTTTATTGATAAGTTTTGATAACTGCTGTGAAGATGCTCAACAAGCTTGAACTAGGTGGAACCAGTATGAATTTACACTAATACAAGACTGACATTACTGAAAATGACCAACCTGCTATAAAAAAGGTTAGAAAAAAAAGAAACATAGCACATGGAATTTTTAATACAAGCTTGGAAACAACACAATAAAAAACACGCTACATTGCTTACCGTGGCAATTTGAGTGAATAACAAGTTTAATTAATTTCAATTGACAGTTTAACATAACACGGATAGCAGACAAAGAGCAAAATTATGATGAAAGCTTTGTAATTGGCTACAAAGTTTATTTCTACATTAATAAAATACTTTTATTAAAAGTGTACTATAATGAAATAAAAACACAAAACTTTGTCGGGAACACAAACTGAAAAACGTCAAAGACTAATTTGAAAAGCACTCAAAAGTTGTTTTGTTTTAAAGGAAAACAAACAAATAAATTATTTTAAAGATAAATTCGTACAGTTGCACGGCATTCCATATACTTACGCATGCGTATCTTGTGAGTCAGGTGGGAAATCTGTGCTGGCAAAACTAGTTAATGATTTGATCTGGTTATTTTCCACGTGTCTGTAATAACAAATAAAAACTTCACAAATAATTTGGATAAGTCTCTGTTTCCTAAGGAGCTTTAACGCTCTTTAAGATGAATGTATCATCTCAAGCTCTATATTTGGCTGATTTATAAAAAAGTGTTCCTATTGATCAATGTACCATTACAATAAGAGTTTTATTATAGATCGAAAGTACCATTGCAAGTTTTATGACTAGCTGATTTATAAGTGTTATTTTAGATTCAAGGTACCAATACGAAATTTATGATTGGCTGATTGAAATCATCAACAGTCAAATTCCACTTTAGAGTTTTATTTGGTTCTTTTTTTCCATAAAAAGATAGATTAAATCGCTCCCAAAGATCTAATGTTATCTATAAGGCCAATTGCTGGGATTGTGCCGAGATCTATATTATACATACGGAAAACTAAGCGTAGACTCCACGACAATAAATCTGAACATTTTAAAGCCCTAACTTGTAATGAAAATACTTCTGCTATTTCTGACCAGGTCAGAGCCACTGGTCAAAACATAAAATGGGATCATTTTGATACTCTTGCATCTGGAAAAACATATCAACACTGAATGTAAAATTAAAGAAACTTTATTATTACAAGAACTTAAACCCTCTTTAAATGTCACTATTTCTAGTGACAAGCTGTCACTTTATTAGTATAGTCTAGTTTTGTTTAACTTTCAGTCCCAATCCTCTCGCTTTTTCATTATTGCTTGTATTTCAATTTCAAATTTTAACGGTTTTACACTTTTGATAATGTATGTTGGAACATACGAAACGTCAAGTTGATATGATTAAAACGAATATGTTTATTACTGTGCTGTCTGCATTTTATTTTAGAAAAAAACAACTTTGTGAACGTTTTTTATATAAAATATAAAAACCTTTTGAAGTGTGTAACTAAGTAAACACAATCAGTGATTGAGAAAACTCTAGGCTGGAATTTAATAGTTTATGCACAGGCAGCCCAGACTATCAATCAGTGCTACAACTACAAGCTAAACATACACAGTGTTGACATTTCTAAACAGCTCAAATTCAAAGAAATTCTGCGCTCTGACGGCTCTATAAAGAACAGAAAGGATCCAAAACACAGATAAAAGAGTTCAAGATAGAATATTGTGCTTTATTTAATATTGTTACAGAATTGTTCGTGATATTTGTGATTGTAGAGTTCTATATGTTTAGCTTGTAGCACTGATTGATAGTCTGGGCTGCCTGTGGTTTATGATATTTGCATAGGTAAGAGCTAGGGCACAAAGAAGCATATACGTTTTCAATAATATTTCTAATGAATTCTCCAACTCTCAACTCTAGAGTTGTAAAAGTAAAGTGTTTAAAAATCATTTAAGTATGTGCTTATGGGATGAGAAGGCAAAACTTTAGCTCGAGGTCCATACAGTATGGCATCAAGAGCAAAACATTCGGCCCATCTGGCTAACCTAACGTAACCAAAAGGCATTTTATCAAATGAACATTTACCACCATTTCGTTGTCGGTCGGTGGCTAGACCTTGCTTGGAGCCGGTCTAGAATGGAGAAGTAAGGCACCACCTTCCCTCCACTAGCCTTGGTGTACACCTTAGGCAAGCTTAAGCACACCCTGGCCTCCCTTGGCCGGGAATACGGCCTTCGTTCACCCACCTGCAGATCTGATCTGTCAATCTGGCATCTTATCCGGTAGCTGGCAGTTCTGCATGTCAACTCGGATGTAGCGCTGGCATCAGGCGGTGCTGTTTGTCAAACCGACAAAAGTTCCGGCGAAAAAGCAACGAGTATTCTCTGCGACCGTGTGAGCCGAGGGATTACTCGCTAAGGAACACTATCGTGTGCCGTTTAGTGTCGTCTTTTTTCAGGCACAGCCTTACAATTTATGAGATGAGTTTTCAAAGAGTTATAAATAATGCTACTGCGTCCGAGGTAACCGACGCCCCACGATCATTGGCAATGGTGGAGGATGTGTAAAGTCCATACGACAGTGCTATGACAGCTGGAGAAAATGGTATTCCTCTCATGAGAGGAAAGCTTCTTAATCTAGCGGCGTGGAACGTCTGCACTACCAAGCATTAAACCAGAACGTGCCACGGCAATCATCTTCAGGGAACATGAGAAGGCAAACTTAGATGTATGTGCATTGAGTGAAGTCAGGTTTCCAGGTACGAGTAACATCAAAGAGAGAAGTCATAATATCTTCTGGAGCGATGGCGAAGACAAGACGGCTGGTGTTGGCTTTGCCATCTCTAAGAAATGTGTCCATATAATTCCAGTTTCTGTAAGTGACAGATTAATGACGGCTGGGATTCCCCTCAGGAATACTCATCTTACCCTAATTAGTGTCCTTGCCCCCACCATGCAGTGATCATCAGTTGAAAAAGAGAGAGGAGACAGCGTGGCTCAGTGGTCAAAGTTGGGGATTTGAATTGGAATTCTGCACCCGCTCTCAGCTCTCGGGAACCACGTTTTAACTCAAAAACCACTTCAATAATGTTTCAGAAAGTTCTTTTGTTGAAGCGATAAAAGAATTGGATAAAGTTCTGTAGTTTGAAAAAGAATATCTGGCAACATAAGTGGTGTAACTACTGGTACCAAATAGATCATGTGCTTGCTGATAAAAAAAAGCCAGGAATTTCATCAACGTGACAAAAATCAACCCTAAAGCTGACTGTTTTACGGATCACAAACTCCTCAGAAAACAGAAATCATGAGTATAGGTAAACGGGTTGGTTTCTTCATTGATGGACATAAGTTGAAGAGAGTAGAGCGCTCTCGGAAGTTATGTCGCCAAAGACTGTAAGTTAGATGAAAAGATAACAGCTCGGATGGGTTTTCAATTGCAGAGACCTGATAGTAGATACAAAGCTTAAGGTATGCAATCAGTAAGTCATTCCGCTAATGATGTACGGAAGTGATACCTGGACCCTATACGGGCACTATATCTAAATTCTCAGAACAGTCCAGCAAAGGCAATTGTGATCCATTTTTAAGATCAAGTGGGATCACTACATCACCAACGATGATGTAATGGATCGTTCTAAATCTACAGATATTGAGGTAATTCTCATCAGGAGCAGTTTGCGTTGGATTGGCCATGTGGCGCGTATGCCAGACGAACTAGGGAACTAGCAGAGGGTTCAAGAAGAGTTGGCCGCCCTCTACTTAACTCTTTATCATCAACTTGTTGTGTGATACCCGTGTCAGTTTTTTTAGGCGTGTGTTGTCGGTCATGACTAAAGTACATACGAGACATACGACTGACATACAAGAAACATACGGGTACGCAAGACATAAATATACGACTAACATACGAGTAACATAGGGTTACAAATGGGTTGCATGCAAGGCATAAGCGCAACATACGGGTTACAAACGGTTTACTCAAAAGACATACGACTCACATACGATTAAACATACGGGTATATACACATGACATACGAGTAACATACGGGTTACATACATACTGGTTACATACTAACTTAACAGATTAGTTTTTATCTTTTCTTAATTTAAAAAAAAACTGAGAGACGGAAGCGAGTTTTTTCCTTGTACCCCATACCTTAAAGAATTTCAAATAGTTACAGTTTGACTTGTTCGCTGAACTAGGAAATCTTGTAGAATGTCTTTTAAAATCGAGGTAGAGAACAAACACGGAATTTAAGTAATTATTTTTAAGTAACGCAATATCCTTTAGGTTTATGGTCGTAGTTTTTGAGCTGCTGAATTATTGATTCTGTTATAGAAAAAGTTCATTAAGCCTGTCTAGTCAGCTAATTATTAGAGACCGATGCGATGAGAGAATTGATTATAATATCTGAAAACAGTCTGGAAAAAGTGCATAAAAGTAAAGTTTTTAGTTAGTTTTAGAAAAGAAGAAGAAGACAGAAGAAATGAAGCGTACTTCGTGTACACAAGAAGAGACTCATTGCCTGACTCACTGTCGTATAATAGTATGTTCCGAATAATTAACATTTTCTGGAAACGGAAAATATAATTTTGCTCACTATTGCCATATGTTTCTAAAGGAAGGACAAATATGTATAGGTTTAATATTTCTCTTGTTACATCTGTTAGACACAATCCATTTATTCTAAAAGACGTAAATGTTCCCGTTTTTTGCAGAGTATTAAAGTCCCAAAAATAATCTGAAGCGTATACTATGTAAAATAATCTGAAGCGTATAGAAAAAAATGCACAATGTTTGTTTCGGAGACCTCTATTAGAACGGCAAAGTTGATTATTACATTTATGGTTGATAATTATTACATTTATGGTGGCTAAAACATTTATGGTCATTATTACACTTATGGGTAATACAAGGCATAAGTTAATAATAATGATAGTTTTTTATTTTTAGATCACCTTAGATGCTGGAGTCAACACATATTTGAGTTGCAAACGAGAAATTACGTACTTTTGTCAAGCAAGAATTGCAACGGGTTATCTTGCTAAGATTTTTAACTTTGGCGAAGGGAAAACAAATTCGTTAAAAAGTTTTATTTGTCTTAGAATGAGATAAGATAAATCGAGGATTTAATAACGATATGTTGTAACCTACATTGTTATAAATGATGACCAGACCCATAGATTTTGGCTTGGAGGCTATCAGATCAATTACAAGTGTCAAGAAAACGTAGAAAAACGACTTGTTAGGCTTGTTAATTGGCAAGAAGAAGTGCATGTTTTTTTAGACATTGGATTCTATGCTTAAACACCGAGTTTCAACAAACAAACTCCTCCAACATTTTTTTTTAAAACCGTAAAGAACACCAAGACACCTAAACCGCAAAAACTTAAAATTATAAATTTTCAATTACCCGCCTCAACTCACAAGCACTGCTGTTTGATCCTCATGAGTGATCATACATACGGTATGAATATTGACAATAGACCTATTGTTCCCCTGTTAGCAAAAGAGGCGGAGCAAAATGATTGACTCACAAACGCATTAGCATGTGGCGCAATTTTGAAAGATTTTTCTGCATTTCAACTTCAAAAATGTTTTGCCCCTGCAAAATTTCAACCGGTTGAGCTACAAGACGTATGAAAATGCTCTAATTTTAACAAAGAACGAAAATATAACGAAACCTTAAATATCTTTGAAGAAATTTCTGTTTCAAGTCAAACCTCATACAACGAACTCTCAAATTTCCGAAGATTTCAGGCCAATTTTGCCCTACCTATTTTTCCACTAAGAACAAAAAGGTTAAGTTATTTGAAATATTCGGTCCTTCAACAACGAAATTATAACGATTATCAATCTCAAGAATGCACTACGAACGTAAATTTGTTTAAGTTGTGAGCTCGGTTGAGTCTTTTTCTGTCTTTGTGGGCTCAAACAATTTGCCCATAATGTATGCAATTGTCATTCAGCTTCTCAAACATGACGTCAAATGTCCACCAATTTCAGTTAGTTTCTGCGTCAATGTTTGGGTGGCTTTTCCGACATTGTTAATTCTTCCTCCGTTTTCAGTCGGTGGCTTTGGTTTGCATCATTTGTCAACTTTGATTTATTTTTTGTAATGCGTCTTTTGAGACGCATCGCATTCACGGTTCTTCTCTTTCGTAAAATTAGATTTAAAAGTTTCACCTGCGTGACAAGTTTGGCAGTTCATGCAAGGTTCTGTTTTGCTCATATTTTCCTCCTGCAAAAAGACGATAAAAAATAATCTTCAAATAACAATCGCTTTTCTTATAAACTACACATACATGAACATCCAGGCAGAAATTCTCCAAAATGTAGAAGTTTTATGTTTAGAGGTGTGACTTTGTGGAAGTGGGCTTTGAAATTGTTTGGTTGAAGAAAGAAAATACCCAATAAGCAAAAACACAAGTGAGAGAGTTGTGTTTAATGAGTTTGAATTCTCGCGATGTTGCCAGGTTGAAATCTGTTTCTTGCCTTGTGCTGTTAAGAATAAGAAAATCGATGTTTCCTTTTATTGCTTAGAAAGAAATTAACGCTTCCTGGAAGGCAGTGAAGTATTATTGTTGGAACAATTTTCCTAAAAATCTGATATGATCCTAGGACTACTCCTTGCAAAGTAGAAAATTTTTGTCAGTCATAGGGTACGACAAAATAGCTCTTATTTGGCTAGTACAAGCTGCTGCTGTAAAGAAGTAACTGCTTTCCTCGTTAAGTTTTGTCGTACTTCCATTTACACAAGCACTGTTACACTGTATATTAAGTAGCCAAAACTTTCTTATATTTGTGACCACGTCACATTATCCTTAGAAGGGCCATACATTAATACAATTTTGATTTTTATTCTAATTACGCACTGGAAGGTATTTTAGTATTTACTTAGATAAGACAGGAGTTTGTTCCCACACAGGAACCAGAAATTATAGTGGTAGGAAATGACATCAGTAAAGCATATACCAAAAGAACTGTTTTGCCCAGTAATGGATGCTAATTCATTTCTCCAAATTTAGTATTTCTCTAGCTATTTATTTCCTTTTTGTAGAGTATAAAAAAGTAGGTTCTTATGGTAAAATTGAGTCATTTAATTTTTGCTGTTCTGCTGCAAACGAGTTAATTCAAGTCCTCTACGGGTCAAGTTCATGTCAATGTTTTAGCGGGTATGTTTTTGTATATTTTTGATTCCAATCTAAATCTATTTCGATTCGTGAATCGTTTTGCATTCTTTGCACATTGCTTTTATCTATTCTGAATATTTAGTTTTAAGCTGTTAAGTAGGAATAGTATTTAGCCGTACAAAGATTAGAAAATACATTTAGCAAATTTAGTGATTTGGTTTCGTATTATTTTGTGTGGTTGTAAATTACTTAGAATTAGAAACTTTTAGTCATGATCTGTGCTTTTCCCATTGCAACATGTATTAGATATTTCTTACCTTTTTGCACTTGATCTGGTGTGGTATTTTCATATTGAATCTTTGCCGTTCTGGCTGTTTTAGCAGAGTATTTTGTGCTCAAATTTTCAGAGTTCGTTGTCTTCTTTGTGAGTCAAATACACTCGGAGGTCATGTTACATTTAATAGGATTTGTCACACTTTATAATTGGACATTAACTAGAATATTGTTATTGCATTTTAGCTTAACGAAAAGCTCTGCTTTCGCTGCTATTCTTTGGATTTAGCTTATTTTTCGAATGATTTTGTTTCCAAGTAATATATGTTACGTATACTAGTTTCTATTCCAAGTTTATTTCCTTCAATGTTTTGAGTATCATTATGGTGTTATATTTTAGTCATTTGTTAGACATTATAGCCTCAAGCTATATTTTGGTTGTTTTTCTTAGAATAGTTCTCAGTCGGATTTTCGAACTGTAATTGTTCATATTATACATTTGTTAGTTTTCTATTATACTTAATACATTATATGTAACTTATATAGGTTTTATTGTTTTATTCTGTAGTTGTTACTCGTTCCCGTTTCTTCTTTCGTTGGTTTGAATTAAATACTTTAAAATACCACGCTTTGGGTAATTGTTGTGTGGCTACTCGAGCCGTTGCTTACATTTTTGGTGTCAGAAGTGGGATCCCAAGTGTCGGAACTTTATTGTATTTTAAACGAGAACGAGTAGAATGGAGACCACAGAGGAGACCATTGCAGCTCTGATAAACAGGCTGAAAGAACTGGAGGCCAAGCTGCCTCAACAACGTGCCAATGTCGGTGGACTTGCTCAGCCATCCCAACCAACCTTTAAGGTGACAGTTCCAAGAGAGAAAAAAATATCAAAGTATAGTGGAGCCAGGAACGATAAGCTGCTGGAGGATTGGATCGCAGATGCCACTAGGGCTACTCGAGGCCAGGGTGATAGCGATGGAGTGGACTTTTTGGTCTACCATCTCGAAGGTCACGTGAAAGACGAGGTTCGACTCCGGCCAGTCTCAGAATGGTCTACTCCTGCTGATTTGTTTAAGGTCCTGCGGACGAGCTTTGGCGAGCAGCTAACAGCCAACGCAAGCGTTAGGTAAGTTCGTTGGGCGCCGGCAACAGGAAAGAGAACAGATGGATTCAGCTGCAGTGCCGGACAAAGACAAACTGCTTCGAGACCAGTTTTTGGAGAATCTACGTGACTCTACCTTACGTAGGGAGGTTAGGCGGTGGGTGCGTAACCACCCGGAGAAGACCTTCAACGAGATTCGCGAAGAAGTGCTACAGTGGCGCAGTGATGATGAATCCGCCAACCTTAGGGCTGGGAGTCGAGAAATGGCCACGGTTGTTGACGACCCAACGCAATTGACTTGTGGGGAGATGAGAGGTCAGCAGCAACTAATCTCAGATCTTGTCGCAGGCCAGAAGTTTCTCGCTGAGGGATTGCAAAAACAAGAAGCCCTTGCTCGCCACATAGAGGAACAAGGAAAGGCACTGGCAAACCAAAATAAGCTATTGGTAGGCTTGATGTCGAAGCTGGAAAAAGACCACTCACGAGGGAGGTGTTATGAGTGTGGCAGTCCACAGCACTACCGAAATAGGTGCCCCAAACGGAAGCTTGCCCTGAGAGCCAACAATAGGAAGCCAGATGAGCCAAATGACTAGCAGGCGTCAAACACCAAAGCTCCGAGGCAGTGAGCCAGCCCACGGAGCAAGAAGACAAAGGCTCCACCCCGCCTGAGGCCAGTGACCCTCTATTAGAAACTTTGGTTGGGCAAACGCCAACAGTAACTGCGATATTTAATGGTGTTTACTACCATGTATTGTAGACACTTGGTCAATGGTGTCTTTTGTCACGGAGGCATTCTATAGAGAGAAACCCCGACCCGCCTGTGGGGGCGTGTTATAGACTAACATCCTCACTATAAGGGGGGTAAATGGACTGGAGGTGCCTTATATAGGGTACTTCAAGCTGAATGTGACTATAGGGGGAGTAAGAACTCTTGATCGAGGAGTATTAATCCTGAAGGATTCCAAGGACACTGTTGAGAGGCGTCGACCTATTCCTTGGCTATTAGGGACCAACATTCTTGAACATTTCCCAAAATTTGCAGAGCTGTTTAAAATGGGGGGCAGCCCAAGGGTTTCTAATAACAGGACCTGTGTGTGGCCCAAATGCTCTAGTTGAGCCATTAAACGTTCCCATTATAACGGTCATCTCCAAGTTGCGAATACTGTTGTGAGAGCAACCAAGACGTGCTTCATGATACAGGTAGTTAACCCGACAACACGGGACCTCTGGCTCGAGCCAAGAACGCGTCTTGGAACCATTCAACCAGTGGAACAGGTCTCCTGTGGTGTACGGCTGTCATTCGGGGTTCGAAGTCGTGAGGTGATGGTATCCTGTCCGGTTACCCCAGACAACCAGGAACCCACTGCACGGAAGGAGAGTAGACCTGCCACGTCCCAGCCGAAGCCAGATATCCCTAATGAGATCTCCATGCACAAATTTTACGCGCAGGATATAATTACACTCCTGCGTGACAGAATTTAAATTTTGTTTAATTTTGGGGCTCACGGATTTAACGCTCACCAGGCCTATTAGTATATTTGTTGACGAATTAGTCAAAACTAGTATCACTATGCCTACGGTGTTACGTGACTCGGGTGAACTGATGTAATGTTAAGAGAAAATTGTGCTACCTGCTAATTGCTTTCTTGTTAGGGCGGATGTGTCATCACTCTATCCCAACATTGACACAAAAGAGGGCGATTATTGCTCTCGACCTCTTGCTCAGATAGGGCAAGGTGGAACAAACCCCTTTTTTGGTTCAGTTAGCTCGGTTAATCTTTGAAAATAATTTTCTAATAACCGAATTTAGTAGCGCTATTTACCATTAAACATTTGGTATATCAGTCACAGCAGCCAACGCATTTACGTTTTATCACAAGAGGGACATTACTGAAATGCATTCTCGAAATTTGACCCTCCACAAGTGTTTCATTGATTACATCTTTGTCATCTGGCATGGACCTCGGGAGACTCTCCTAGAATTTCTCAGTGCCAAAAATACTACAGATGAACACATTAAGGTAACTTATGAAATCAGCGAGTCTAAAATTGCTTTTCTAGATTTGCTGCTTTTAAAAGGTTCTACTATAAATACGCTGCAATATTCTCCCTTTCAGAAACCGCTTAATAAATATTTGTATATACCATATTTTGAATGGTTTTACCCCGCTGGCAACACAATACTTTCACTAAAGGCGAACTTATGCGTTATGCCCGAAATAATTCTACTTTCAGCTCATTCGAGAACACACAGCTTCTCTTTCGGAAGCGTTTACACCTTCGGGGTTATTCTACTAAGTTTTACTACCCATTTTTAGGGAGATTAACTATAGCAATAGAAGAAAATGGTTTTCAAAGCCTAATCGGTTATCTAGACAAAGAAGAGTGGTATTCAAATCCACATTTAATTGCAGTCCTTTAAGAATCAAAACAGTTATTCTTAAGTATCTACCTCACCTTAGTTCTATTGTTAGTTATAAATGTGTGAATATGTTAGCACATCTCTGTGAATAAGATGTTTTTTTGATGGTCACGTATTTAACGTTAAATCCGTGAGCCCCAAAATTAAACATTTTAAATTCTGTCATGCAGGAGTGTAATCATATCCTGCACCTAAAATCTGTGCGTGGTTATGGCTATTCACACCCTAATTGGAACATGATCTTACCATAATTATTGGGTATAACTTCAGTTCCTTTGCTATATCTTGTTAAGACTCCCTGATGAAGTCTTTGTTGTTAGACCAAACCGGTAGGAGAAAATAAAGCAAGTTGACAAGATGTGTTGCTGTGTGCTACTCACTAGTATTTATTTATAAAAATGGAAACTGTGGCGTTCGCGATAGTAGTGTTCTATCTCGGTGATTAGAGCTTAGCGACGGGGAGCGGTAAGTGGAAATCTGAAGTTCGAATTGAATGCATCCCAGAAACCATTGCACCGCACGCTAGCATTTCCAAAGTCATAGTACTTTCCATTTTTTAATTCACATGTATTTAAAAAGTTTTATAATATAATCTATAAACGTAATACAATTCTCTTGTATATCAAATGATTTTAATACATTGATTTTTTGATCCTGTAAAAACTCCTATTTTTATTGAATATAGCACATTCTGTAATAAGACCTAACAAATCTCCCTTATTTATCAAAAATGTTTTGAGCTTTCCTTTAAAGAGCAAATCCATTAAGTAATGGTATGTAAAGTGTCTAAGCTCACACCACCTCGGTCGTTAGCCATTTTAGTTGCGATCGTAGCGATTACATGGAAGCCTATTAAGAATCGCTCCAGTCGCTGCCGGAATAATTTTGTTCGCAACTGTAGCGACAAAAGCGATTATGTGGAAAACGGGCATAAACATGCATGTCCCAGTGCGGCATTCCCTTAAAAACACCTTCAGGAAGTATAAAAACAATCTTAATTTTTTTTCTGTAAAGAAACAAAACAAAGAAGCCTCCTCAATTCGCGTTTTTCTTTTATCCCTTTAGGCTTATAATAACATTTCCTTTCTAATCTTATCTTACATAAGCTATATGGCATGTAGAATCTATATAGCTATGATATAGCTTCTTTAGCAGTTGAAATGTTAGCTTGCCGAAAGAGTAATGTTTTTTTGCAAGATTTAAGACTTGCTGATAGCTAGCTAAATATCCTTATTTGTCACAGTCCTGAAATTCGCAAACGTAAAAAATCCTGAAATCATTACTTAGCTCTAAAATACGAGCTGGCAGTCTATAATCTTATATTGAAATAAAAAAATATCAAATATGTGTGCAGAGTACTTGAGCATTATTTCACAATTTTATTGGTTCATTTAACAACAAAAAATGTTGTGTACAACCCATCCATCCCCTTCCCCATTTCTCCAAAAAACGTAAATTTGTAGTAACTATCTTGTCGGCGTTTTACTCATAGATGGCATTCAGCTCTCCCAGTCACCTGTAGGGAAAAAAAAGATATTACCATAAGCGAATGATACACTCTCACAATTTGTTGAAGTAAACGCTCTAATCATGGATAGGGGAATGGGGCTAAATGAGTAAATGGGGGTAAATGAGCTTGGAACCAAGGGGCTAAGGAAAAAATAGTTTTTCTTTGATTTGGCAAATATGGTGACCGTACAAAAAGTACAACATTTCATTTACTGGCGGTAAAAATGGCAATTTACCCTCGAACCGTATCGATTCTTTTTAAAAGACTGTCACACATGAAGATCGAAGATGACTGGGATGTCCGTGCCACAACGTAACATGCAGTACAGCACAACTCACAAGCGCATGGACTCAGACCTTGTGAAAACTGTTTGTTGAAAATAATTGTATCATTACTAGAAATAATTGTTCTTAAACAGAAGCGTGAGTCTGATGCACGTAGTACATTATTTAGTGATTAAGTAAACTGTGAGAAAGAACCAGAATATCGAATTGCATGAGAATTTGAATTTAATCTTAGCCATAACTTTACGATAAAGCGTGACAAAGAAGCTAACCGAAGTCACGATCTTTGTCAACAAGAAATTAATTAGTTGTATTATCAAGGAAGTTAGAGTAACGAAAGGTATGGAACATTAGATTTACGTAAAGGAAATAATCCCACAACTTCCTATAGTTTGTACATGTAGTTTTTAGAACAACTAGTTTCATTTATTCAACGCGGAAATCTTTCAATTATCTAAATGAATACGCCCTAACTTTTTAGAAATATATACTTGTAAAATTTGTAGCGTAAAGAGAGTGATTGTAACGAACAAACCGATGTGTTAATAAGTGTCTTGACAAGGAATCAAAAGTTAAATACAGTCCTTGATTGCGAATCAGTTAAACTTACTCCGACGAATAGGAGGGTTTCAGAAAACTGTGAAAGATTTTTTCCTGTTCGATTGATTCTCTTTATTCGTAAACTGAATAATCAGTAAGATTTCCACAAGCACTCCTTCAATATTCAAAATCAGAAAAAAACTACACCCAAAACTACCATGATTCTTAGCGCGACTATTCCGTTCGGGTACTTCATATAGTTCAAATCAAGCAGTTCTTAGTAACAAAAAAAAACAAATAACAATTTCTAACAAACTGTTTTACTTAAGTTTTTCGCAGTAAATGTAGAAGATGTCAAACAAAACTATTAGCTCCAAGTATTTTGATGCCTATCAAGATTGCATGACAGGATTTAGAGCGAGAATGAACGACCTAAAAACCTGCAAAGCCAAGGCTATTCTTAGAGGCAACACGGATGCTGTTGAAAGAGTAAGTTTGAATATGTGAAAAACTGTACATGTGTCAAACTACATAGCATATATTTAGGTAATAGAAGGATAACTTTTTGCCAGATGTGTAACAAAACAAAGTACCGTGTTAAGACTTAATTTTCACAGAAGTTCATTTCTGCATTGCAGATTTTGTTTTTATATATATAATATGAACAATCACACTCAGCTAAGTTTAAGAACAATTTCAGAACGAACTTATGCTGAATGTAAAAAAAACAAGTGAAATTATTTTTAGTTGAAACTTTATGAATCGTTTAATTTAGGTTAGCAATGCAGCAGCTAAATTTTTTTGAAAAGGGTAAAAAATTATCCTCCCTGAGTAAACAATTGAGTCTTTTTCTTTTTTACTTTTTTGTTATAAAATTTAAAGAGAAACAACATAATTTAATGAACAACTTATTATAAATGTTTATATATTTTTTATAAACTAATATACACATATAAGTTAATCTTAATATTAATTTCGAAGCTATTTTATTTGTTTACTTTAAACTACTGAGGGTGATCAGTAGGTGCCATAAATTATGGACGGTCGGTAATTGGACATATGAAACCTATGGTCTTAGACCTTAATCATGTAACTTTTAAAATGAGTACAAAAAACAAAAACTAACTGAACTATAAGCGAATCTTTTGTGACGTCATTTGTTTGCATTTGACTATGAACCAGCGAGAAAAAATGTTCTGAATATTGGAAGAACAAGATAACACTAAGCCCTCCAGCGATTTTGAGTCTGATATCTCAAATAACACGTATTTGGCGCCGCTTTGAAAACTCAAAATTTTACAGTGTTTACATGAGCTCAATAACTAATTAAGCGTTTTGCCACCCAGCCTAGCAGCAAGTTTTGAAAATCTTTATAACTCAAAAATTTACAAAGCAAACAAACAACAGAAC
>JANCMA020486929.1:0-10582 GCA_024336925.2 Zoanthus solanderi | reverse complement strand
TGGCTATGACTATGGCTATGACTATGACTATGACTATGACTATGACTATGACTATGGCTATGACTATGGCTATGACTATGGCTATGACTATGACTATGACTATGACTATGGCTATGACTATGGCTGTGACTATGACTATGGCTATGGCTATGACTATGACTATGACTATGACTATGGCTATGGCTATGGCTATGACTATGGCTATGACTATGACTATGACTATGACTATGACTATGACTATGGCTATGACTATGGCTATGACTGTGACTATGACTATGGCTATGATTATGACTATGGCTATGACTATGGCTATGGCTATGACTATGACTATGGCTGTGGCTATGGCTATGACTATGGCTATGACTATGACTATGGCTATGGCTATGACTATGACTATGGCTATGGCTGTGGCTATGACTATGACTATGACTATGACTATGGCTATGACTATGGCTATGACTGTGACTATGACTATGGCTATGACTATGACTATGACTATGGCTATGACTATGGCTATGGCTATGGCTATGACTATGACTATGACTATGGCTGTGGCTATGACTATGACTATGACTTTGACTATGGCTATGACTATGGCTATGACTATGGCTATGACTATGACTATGACTATGATTATGGCTGTGGCTATGGCTATGGCTATGACTATGGCATAGTTACGATTATAGTTGTCATTGTGATTCTGAAACACATTGTTTACGCTAGGGAGGATGTCAACAAACATTAAACGCGGCTCATTCAGGAACCTTGCAGAAAAAACCTTCCCAACAAAACTGTGGGACTTGGTAAACAATCCTATCAATAATGATATCATAAAGTGGACCGATGATGGCCAAGGAATAGAAATATTGGACAACACGAAGTTTATAAATTTCCTTTTGCTAGACCGAAAGAACAAGATATTCAAGACAAAAAATGTTGCTAGTTTTGTCCGTCAGCTTAATTTGTACGGTTTCAAAAAAGTTCCAGTGAGAAGTAATTTCTTTCAAAACAGTCCAGACAGATCTGTTTTTGTCCACAAGTATTTCAAGAAAGGAAGAAAAGATATGTTGTGTAAGTATTTAAAAAAAAAACAGTTCGTTGATTAGGTGATTAAGATTAATTAAGTTGAAACTCTTATGATCATCACCCTAAGTAGTGTAAGAAGCTGACCTTTAGAGTGTTAATCTGAACTGAACTAAACACAACGCGTAATTTAGACAGCTCAAGGTTGAAATGTTTAAGATCATCACCGTAAGTAGTGTAAGAAGCTGACGTTTGGAGTGTTAGTCTGAACTGCACTAAACACGAGTAATTTACTTACATTTGCTATAATTTTTATACCAGTTGCGCGTTGCTTCAATCCCTGCCGCTGAACATCATTAGTCTTTTTAAAGTTTTGAACGTAAGCTGAATTTCTAAATTATTCTTAGCAGAACTATGTATGTTTTTCTTAGTCCTGTGTATAAAGCAAGATATATGCGTCAAATATCGCGATGCCAAATGGTGTGAGTATCGTAAGGGGTGATTCGCGAAAGTTTTCTTTAGTTTTCATTCACTAATTTGTTGTTTTTGGTTATCACACTAGGTAAGGTATGAAAATTATATGTCCTCTTTAAGCTATGTTCGTTGCGATATGTTTTGTATATCTGTGTTTGAATTATTGTGGAATGCATTGAAAGAACCAAGAAAAGTCAGTTATAAACTTTAAGACATTGTTATCAATCATATAGGTTACGTCGTTCGAAGAGCGGTAGCGAAAACCAAGGATAACAGTCCACTGTTTCGGAAGGCAAAGGGTCCACCAGATGGCAATTCAAAGTTTGAAACAACCACTCCGCCAAACAGCTCATTCAGTCCTTCGTCCTGCATTCCACTTCCGACAGATTCGTGTACGGATTTTTCATTGGCAGCAGACCGTATCCCCTTTGCTAGGCCTTGGTATTTTGGGATGCATCAGTTTCCTCCTTATAGCCCTTTTTTCGGGATAACATTGAACCAGCAGGGATCTACAAGCTATGACGCCGCAGGAATATCTGAAACAGAAACAAAACCGGGAAGAACTGGGAGTATTTCAGAGTTAAACCGCAACGATTTCAAAAGTTACCAACTAGCAGAAAACTTGGTTACAGATGAGTGTAACAGACTGAAAGAAACCAAAAGTTTCATGAAGCAAAGTGTTTTAGATTTGGAGCCATCTACAAAGACGAGTGCAACGCAAAACGAATCAAACAACTTGAATGTTAGTTCTCAGATGTCAGACCAAATCACTAAAAACTTGGTTAAAGAAGACGAGGTGTGTAGAAACACTAATCAACAGCTACCTCAGTCTTTAGTAGAAACTGTGTCTGCAATGGTTGACCTTTCAACCGTCACCGAGAGCGGTGTGTGGAATAACCAACTTTCAAGTTATGCACCCTCGGTGAATATCTTGAATTGGTACAACCTGCCAAGTTATGGGCAAACTTACAGCTGCAGCAACATGGCTCCAACCTACAGTCCCGGGTGTAGCATTAAGGGTGTTACCCACAGTCCCGAATTTGGTACTATGGCGCCGCACATACCTTCTGTAAGGAATACGCCGGTTAATTGTGCACCGTTACCAAGTACAGTATTTAATGTTGAGCAGAAAAGCCCCTGTTATGGTTCATTTAATTTGGATACTCCAAAACACTACACATGGAATGCAGAAACAATAGGGAAGGGTTTTTGCATGGCCACAGATGAGTCAACTCCTCAAAAAGACAGCCAATTAAGTAGCTCCTCCATGAGGCAATTGCTTAACGAAACAAATTATGCAAGAAAAAATTAGACAATCAAGTGTCACCAAAGATATAAGAAAGCAAAAACAATTTGTAACTATAATTTTAGTTCGGATAACAAATGCCATTAATTTCATATATATTTTTGTTCATTTACACTAATGGTCCATGCTATCTCATTGAGCAAAAGTCTTGTTAATCTGTTTGGTTTTTTGCTGAAATGTATTTTTATAATGATGGTTAGTATTGCTTTTCGTCAACCTCAGAACGAAGTAATGTTGACAAATGTTGTACTCTTTAATGTTAAAATTGATAAGAATAAACTATTTCAAACGTTAAGGTTCCTGCAAATTGATATAATTTCCAAAAAGCTTGGTTTTGATTAGCCAATCACCTTTGGTTATTTTAAGGTAAACCACTGCGTTGAGTAACTTGACCCAGATCACACTAAGATAGGTATAGATAGATGGATACAGACAGAGAGACAGAAAGACATGCAGATAGACTGACTGACTGACAGATAGACAGAGCAGATGACATCCTTTAGAAAATCTCGGTATGATTTCTAGTTTCATACTACTCTTTAATATTACTAATCTTGATCTTTCAAGCACAGCACCATTCTTTCAATTACATTATCTAATAATATATATTGAATTCTACATAAAATCTGTATAGTAGCTCGCAATCTGTTTGAAGTTTATTTTTATAAGATAATTTGGATAGTACGTGGGTTTTGATTGGTCTACAAACTTGTGTATTTTCATAGCGCTATGAAGCACGAAAATGGCGTGAGCAATGTCGTTTCACTGTCTCCGGGTTGTGAGAATTCATAGTATGCGCTTCGTATATCGTCTTTCTCTTTGTTAAAAATGAAAGTAATAATTTCATAAAAGAAATAAAACATGTCCGTACCTCCATAGCCTGTTGAAGGCAAAGTTTGTGAGAATTCTCGAGCAGGTGAAAACCCTCTACTGCGTCTCGGGTTTTCACTGAGTCTGCTCTCGAATTCTCCCAAACGTTCGTCTCGGTTTTCACCAGGCTCTGAAGGCACGGAAAACATGTTTTATTTCTTAAATAATGTTCGCTGCCAGCTTCGACTAGCCTAAGGTATTTGCGGGTAGCAACGAATTTCTATATAATTTTTATTACAATAAATAAAAAGTCTGAAAGTCTGAGGTCTGAAGTCTGAAAAGACAAATAGACAGACAGACAGACAGAGACAGACATAGAAAAATACATACATACATAAATACACGCACACCTACCTACATACATAGAGAATATTACACAGTGGCGCGAACTCTTTTTTCCACGACAAGATAAACTTCATATGTTCAAACCACGGTTTAATTTTTTTATTACATAGATATGAGTGTTTCGAAAATAAAAACAAAACTAGACGAAAAACAAAGGAAAAACAAATGAATGACGTCAGTGATATCTTCACTTGTGAGGATATGCGGAAAATATCTTACTCGTATCCCGGATGTAGTTTCGTATGGAAATTTCAAGTTGTCTATTTTTTGGTAAAACACTCATATCTATGTAATAAATACATATATAGATGGATGGAAGGATGCATAGGCAAGTTAACATAACACTGATAAGTTAAAACAACTTTGTATTATCCACGGCTGTTACATCAAAATTTGGAAATACATACAAACTCTGTGCTACGTGCAAGTCGTGACTAATACCTCGGTTTGTATTAACAAAGTTATACAATTTTATAAATCATTTCAGGTTAACTAAAATTTAAAAAGTTTAATTAGATGTGGCAAAGCTTAAAGTAATTATCAGTTATGTTAAAAAGTTACAAAACCATTGACAAAACTAAAACTAGAAACTATAAAAGTTTAAAAATATCAAATCTTGTTTGGTTTTTAGTCTTACGCTAGTAGGAATCGGAACCATAAGCACGTCGGAAAATTACTAAAAAACTTATAAGAACTTTCAAAACGTTCTACATAATAAACAGCGGTTATTCTCACAACACTTTTATTCGTACGTTTCCCCTATTCCTCTACTACAATGATATTTACAATGCAAAATAATAACGTATAAACCAGTAATAATTTTATTTCAAACAATTATGTAAACATACGAGATACTTGATCTTTCAAAAATGTATTTGTAATTCCATTCCGCAACAAAAGTTTACGAAGCCAAAGAAAAAGAGGTATGTGGAATAAAACACGACTGGACGCTTTTTAGTGTAGCTATACAGGCTTCAAATTTTGGCCTACTCTGTCTAAAGTTTGAAGTTTTCATTTCACAAATGTCTAAAATTAGAGTTTTTTTTTTAGGTTAAATGACATTGATTTCTCTATAAATGCTGTTTTTTTCAGCCATTTTGCCTTCTCACCAAAATGGCGTCGGAAACTGTGACAAGGTTTGTTTTGAGACACTCAAAGATTTTGTCATAAATATTTTCTGCAACATTATCGTACAACAGCAACTAACGCCACTATTAAATACAAAATCAAAATTCTATTACTAATTTCGATAAAGTATCAAACAAATACAATGTTAATTAAAATAATGATTTTTATAAACATACAACATAAATGGACTTGGTCCCGATCTTTCAGCCACAAATATGCCTTCATTAAAATCCAAGATTTCTTGTTTTCTGTTCCCATAATATGGTTTTCAGCAGCAACTCGATTGCTGTTGTTTTCAGGAGGCTCGATTATTCCCTATAAACGCCTGGTTTTCACTAGCGACGCAAGCACAAGCCCAACCTCAATAGCTCTTATTCCGCCGTGAAAACAGCCTCGACGCAAGCATAAATACAAGCGGAAGCACAAGGATCAAAATGTTTTCCTTTTTCATGTGCTTATGCTGGTGCTTGATTTCACGTATTCCCAGTGAAAACAAACCGCCGCACAAGCACGGAGGAACCTGTGACATTTTGCTGTGTCCGGCCAATTATATATAGCACTCGCTCCAGTTTCCCCCTTGACTGAGCAATTCAACAAAATGGCGGAGGCAGTTACAGACTTTGATGAAAAATTTTCCGAAGTTCTGCGCAACTGTAGAATCTTGTATGGCAAAAATTTAAAAGATTTCGATTCGAGCGGAGTCAATTCAACGAAGCTTTGTAACTAATAAACATTTTGTGCTTTGATTCTTGTGCTTATATATATGCTTGTCGACTTTCGTTTTATCATCTTACGCTTGCGTTTGTACTTATGCATGTGCTTGCATGCGCATCGCTAGTGAAAAACAGGCTTTTTCATCTGCAAATTCCAATGAACTTCAGTCAGGCTGATGTTTCAGACCATTTACTTTGTTTTTGTACTATAACGACTAAACTTTCGTTATATATACAACAAGACTGTTATTATAGAGATTTTTCAAACTTTGACAAGAGTATTTTTGAGGCAGACTTAACTGCAATTGATTTTCAAACGATTTCAAATTCTAATGATATTAATAGTAACATGGAAAACATAATAAACACATTACAAGAAGTAACCAATAGGCATGCACCAATAAAAAAAATCAAATTCCAAGAAAAGACAATTAAAGAAGCCATGGATATCTAATGGCATACTTCATTCAATTAAAACAAAACAAAAGCTATTTAAATCACATTTCCTAAGCACTGACCAAGCAAAAGTAAAATTCTATAAAATATATAACAATAAATAAAATAAAATAAAGGACTTGACTAAAAAAAGATATTTTACCACTCAATTTGAATTGAACAAAGAAAACATAAAAATGACATGGAAATGAATAGGAATGATTCTAAACAGGAAAAGGAGTACTAACCCCATAATAACCAAACTATTATACAACGATAAATGTTTTACGGATAAACAAAGTATATGTGATCAGCTAAACAACTACTTTATTAATGTTGGCCCGAGTTTATCTGCTCAACTAGCCAATAACAGCAATGCTAATCCTACGAAATACATCCACAGGACACTCCCAAATAGTTTACATGAAGTACACGACATATAGGAAATCTAAAAAATAACAAGTCAACCATTGGATCTCCCATTAGATGTGTCAAACTTGCCCGCAACACAATCTCTAACAAAAGTATATAATCAATCCTTAGATTTGGGCATAGTGCCTGACATTCTTAAAGTGTCAAAAGTAACACATATAGATAAAGGCGGTGATATTACGGAATTATCGACCAATTTCAACTCTCTCCGCATTTACACAAATATTTGAAAAGCTTGTTTACAAACAGCTAAAAAGTTTTATCGAAAAATATGACATTATTTGTCAATACCAGTTTGGCTTTAGGAAGGGGAGGTCAACAGAACAAGCAATAGCTGAGATCACAGATAATTTAAAAAGTGCAATTGACAATAATTTATTCACCTGTGGTGTGTTTCTTGATTTCGCTAAAGCGTTCGATACCGTTAATCGCAACATCCTTTTACAGAAAATGGAAAAATATGGGATCAGGTGACTGCCATTACAGTGGTTTACAAGTTATCTGACAAACAGACAGCAATATGTCTCTATGAGTGGCACTGAATCTTCTAAACAAACTATGGTTTGCGGCATTTCAGAGGGTATATAGCTCTCTTGGACCCTTGCTTTTCCTTTTATATATAAATGACATTTCTAACTCCTCAAAAAAACTTTCCTTTCGAATCTTTGCAGATAACATTAATATTTTTGCAAGCAGCCCCAATTCTAAGGATTTAGAAACTTTAATTAACCTAGAACTACTAAAAGTAAAAGAATGGTGTGACATAAACAGACTGTCAATAAGCCTTAAAAAGACTAATTATATGATTGTTAAATCCCCTCAAAAGAAATTGAATAATAACTTTGAAATCAAAATGCCTAAAAAAGATGGCTCTCAGTACATATTAGAAAAGAAAAACTACGTAAAATACCTGGGTGTGTTAATAGACAACACAATCTCATGGAAATACCACATCTCATATTCGCTCAAAAATCTCAAAAAATGCAGGGAATTTTCTTAAGCTTAGGCACTACCTCGCTCTAAAACAACTCAAGCAGCTTTACTACAACTTGATATGTCCATATCTATCTTACGCTATTATTGCTTGGTGGAGTGCCTGTGCATCTTATCTTGAGAAAATTCAAACCAAACAAAATCACATTATACGTGTTATTTTCTTTGTCACCCTATTTGGCAAATATACAGATAGCGCTCTTCCACTCCTTAACCTCCTAGACCTACTCTCAGTAGAAAATAGTTTTAAATTGCAATTACTTAAATTTTCTCACAAATGGCATAAAAAACAACTCCCTAACCTCTTTGATAATAGCCTTCGCTACGCCAGTGAGGTACATCATTACAATACTAGATATTCTGCCAAAGGTAACTTCTATAAAGCACGTTTTAGAACAAATACTGGTAGGAAAATTACATCAGCTTTGGCAGCTGATCTCTGGCAACAGATACCAAAACAAATGAAAAATTCTAACACATTTCGTTTACCGGGACAAATTAAGAAATACCTTTTATTGAAACAAATGAATTGACCAAAGTTTATTGCCCTTACGTGTATATGTTTTTGTTTGTGTGATTTCAAGTTTGTTTTCATGCCTACCTAAGATTGTCACAAAACAAGTTAGACTAGTGCCTAACTAGAAAACCTACAGTTTATTTAGACACTAGACATTTCCCCCTTTTCAATTATCCCGTAAAATTTGAAAATGTGAATAAATTTATTGTATTGTATTGTTCAAAAGATCGACTCTATAATATAATCGTAAATAATAATATTCTGGGTGCAGTTTTTTTAAGATAGTCCAGAGGCATCCTATTTTCAGGAACTTTAGAACATTAGGCTTTTGCAGTGCAATCGCAATTAATTCTGTTAGATTGAAAGTGAACAACTTGCTTAACATTACAATACGACTTGGGCATTGCCAATGAAGTAGCCGTTTCCTTAATCAAAATAGAAAGGCGCGTGTGCCCGGGTTCTTGTGAAGACCTTGTGAGGAAAATGACGCTTACGACAAATGAATATATATAGAAACTAGCCTTAACGTGCAAGGGTAACAATACTGTAATTGAGTATGGGGAAGGAGGAATGACGTCAATTTGGAATGGTACAATTTGCCAAATAAAATATTGTAAACGTTTTTCTTCTGTTTTGGTCGAGATCTTCCAGATCGTTTCCCACTTATTTCTTAAACGATTTCAATGGAAATCCGGACCAATTGTCAGAGCTTAAATAAATAAAGAGAAGGTGCAACCTTTGGTCTTCCACCTGCATATAGTTAGGCAGGTCCTCTCGGATAAAGGCGTACACCCAGGCTATGGTACAGTAGAACATACGTTTGTCGAGCCTTAGTTAGTGCTCCCAATGCATACAGAACGTTATTGCTATTAGTATTAATAATAATAATAATATCATTAAAAACAATTTTTATCGGATTAATAAAGATACAGAAAATGATTTTAAAACGAAAACTGAAGCGAAAATCTGACGTTTTGACAACACCAATATATTCATCAACATCTATTTGTCATTATCACAGACTTGTATCAGTTAAACCTCGTAATTTAATATAAACGACTACTGTAATATATGTAAATAATAATAATAATTATTATTATTACTATTACTACTATTACTACTGTCAAATTCTGTGCCCACTTAAGAATGAGTAAAACGTACGTGATATCAGCATTAGGGTGCAGGCCAAATACTTCCGGGGAATCCACCAGCGGCAGATTTTCAATGGCCTCCAAGTACTGCTGTACACTGGTGCATCTTGGAATGTTGTAACCTTTGTAGAAGTTAAAACTGGGTTGAAACATGCTCTCACTGAACCATACCTACAATGCGATGACAGATGTTAGTACGGTTTACTAGAACACAGGTACCAACAACCATGGATCACCTGATCAGTTATCAATGACGTCACAAATGACCTTCGCGGTTATGACATTACTTAAGTAATTGCAAAAGAGAAGCCACAAACAATTTGTTTAGGTTTCAACGGGACTCAAACCCATAACTTTTGCAATACCGATGCAGAGCTTTTTAACATACTGGGTAATGAAGCCATAGCAGGCCATTTTTAGTGAGCAAATCAATGCCACTCTGAGGTGTTCAGCGATTATTGAGATTTAGTATGTAACGCGGTGAAAATATTGACGTTATGAATGATCACTTTTTAAACGAAGACAGAACAATAAACCTACTAACTACTCTTGAAGATGGATTTGACCAAAAAAACACGAGTCTTTTTGTTATTGGAGAACTATTAACGAACGATCTTACTAGCGTAGCCAGTCGAAGTTCAGAATTTGCTAGAGCTTTACCACAAAGGATGATAATACCACGACTTACCTTTGCAAAAGTGTTGAGCAACCGTTTGTCAAAGTCGTCGGTGACACGACCTCCATATTGTACTTCACCGATCATGTATCGCACTGTGTTCCACGAGACCCCTTTTTTGATATCCATGTCATCCAAATGATTCTGAATAAACTGTACACTGGACGTAAAATCTGCCTGGTTGAATTCGTAAGGGATGTTCCAACCTAATGGGCCGTATTTTCGCCTTTCCTATAAAATCCAAACACTCACTTTTAATCACGAATGAGATAAACACTTTTTAAGATCGTTGGGTTGCTTGATGTATTGGATAGATCTTTGCCTTCTAAACACAATTTCCAGGTGTATGATCCCCGGCTCTACTGAAATTTGAACATTCGTTTGACTTCTTTTCAACCATTGCTGACCCAGATTTCCTTCCTTACAAAGTAAGAAATTAGAGTACCTTCGTGTGATGGAAGGAAACCTGTAACGAATTAGTGTCCCCTTGTGTGTGTGTGTGTGTGTGGGGGGGGTGGG
>JANCMA020486827.1:0-10583 GCA_024336925.2 Zoanthus solanderi | reverse complement strand
GACACTAATCTATCGCAGGTTAGCTCCCAGCAGACGCTGGTACTCATTTACCTACCCCGGAAGGATGGAAAGCTAAGCGAGCTTTTGAAGAAAAGAAGTTTGCACAAATGTTCAAATTTCGGCAGAGCAGGAGATCGCACCCGTGATCTTATGGTTGGTAATTTTAAGTATAACCAATTTTAGTGCATTAATTACTTATATTCTATTTTAATAGGCGAGAAAGAAAAAAATGTGGAATTAAGTATAATGAAGATGATACCAAGTCTGCGCAACAACGCCAATTATTACACATATGAACTGGGAACACTTACTATTCCTCCCTGTACCCGAAATATTCGCTGGATCGTTCTTGCGGGGCCTGTCACAATAAGCGGAGAGCAAGTATGTTATTTCATACAGCTTATTACGTTTTTGGTTTTTTCGTTTCTTTCGCAGAAAATAATCCGAGATTAACTCTTTTCGGATTCTTTGTTTCTTTGGCAAAAAAGAATCCGTGTGATCTCAAGCAATAATCCATTTTTGGATTTTGCCAAAGAAATGCACTCTTAATCACGTCATGATGAAAGCACAAGCTGACATCTAACACGTTAACCCTTCGTAAAAGAAATTCTTCTTCTATTTTGTTTTACACTTTAGTAAAAAAATTGAAGTTGCGACGTTTTGAAGCGTCATCGCTTCATCTTCAGCCTGAAGAAGTGATGACGCTTTGAAACGTCGCACCCTCAATTTTTTATTAAAGTGTATTTGAAGAAGTTAATATATTTAATAAATTCGAAACCAATTGTAGAATTGCACACAATTTAGGTATCCTACTGATGAACTCTAACTGTTTTGCTACTTTTTAGCAGCGTTCTAGTTACGTCTGTTCAGATATCTATTAGCAAACTTGTTACTAACACTGTACCACATCTGTCCTTTGAAAACAAAAATGTGTTGGCATTATCGCTGTAGTTTCTTCAAAAACTATGAGACTTTCAATCATACCTGTTGTTTTGTTAGTTCGTCGATATCAATGGTAACATCTGCAAAATGTGCAAAAGGAAAAGAGCATTTTACAGCCTTAATTTCAGATAGTACGTGCGTTTTGATTGGTCTATAAGTGTCTTTTCACAGTGCTATGAAGCACGAAAATGACGTGAGCAATCAAGTTAGCTGTCTCCAAGAAATTAAAATACAGTGTATACATATCGCCAGAAAATTATGTTTTACACGTAAAAGAAAAAAACAAGGCGAACATTTTCACAGATCTGCTCTCGAATTCTCCCAAACGTTCACCTCAGTTTTCATCACACTATGACGGCACAGAGAACATGTTTTATTTCTTAACCTTAGGACATATTCAGCCCTGATTATACTGGGCACCCCCTTCAGCTTATGGACTAAATTATTAATTAATAATAACTTAAGTGAAAGAAGCTGAGTAGATCCGACATTGTACCATGTCTTACAAATTAAGGCCACTCTCTACCCTAAATTTTGGTGGATAGTGAAGAAGTTGAGATTAGTATTTGAGTTAGAAGAATTTTGAGGACAATCGCCAAACCGTCCCTCCAGACCAGCAAAAGTGTAACTTTGGTTAGGGGATGGTTTGGCGGCCTTCTATCAAATATTAAATCTAAAACTAATTTTCAAAACTTCACTAAAATTCCCTCAAACTCAAATTTCACTTAAAAAACAATATTTACAAAATCTATCTCCTCCCTCGTGAATGTCATCCAAAAAATTTCAAAATATTCAAGAGGCTTCCTTTTCATTCACTCTGTGATGTGATTGTCGCTTTTCTCACTTTTCAAAATAATGACGGAGATATCATCCAAAATATCACTAAAAGTAGCGAAAAAATGGCATTAGGGTAGAGAGTGGCCTTAAACTCTGTCAGCTTTGAAAGGTTCTTAACAAGCGCTTCTGTTTATTATCCAATCAAAAGCAATAATTCTTTTTTTCAAATTGCACTGAATCAACAAATCAATGTTGTTCTGAATTAACTCTTTTCTGCACTGGTGTTTACAAAATAAAATTAATACATTTCTTTTAGCCAATCAAATCTGAGTAATTTTGTTATTTATGTTATTAATGGATTAATAATAAGATAACACTATATTCACAAGTGCTCACCAATGTCACTGAGGATGCTATCAGAGTCCGTATCACTGTCACTGTTTGCATCACTCTCATCAGCCAGTGGAGCTGCAGTATCTTCATAGCTGTATCCAATTGTAGCCTTTGCAGAACTCCTACATCGATAAATTAGAAAAATAGTAACTGAGAAAGGGTGAAGACTTTGAAGCTCATCAAGAACCCAAAGGAGTGGGAAAGATGCCCATAAAATATATTGTAACAGCTATGTACACAGGGGAAACATGACTCTTTGACCCAGAATAAAGACTTCACAACTCTAGGGCTGTCAAAATGGGCTGGCAGCTGGTAGAAATAGCTGCTTACTTACCAATCTTTAATCAGTTACTTTCTTCTTACTTCAATGATCATTCATATTTGAAAAAAATTTTAAAACTTTCAGAAGCTCAAGAGAAAAGTATGTCTAGAATAAATCCTCTCCAGTTTTCCAAGTCAAAATAATGAAGCATCTCAAACGTTTTTAATCAGTGTACCTATTCACAATCAATCAAAGTTTACAAAGGCTCATATGACATCTGGGACATTTTTACTGCATTCTCAAAGAAGGCCTGGTACATTCCCTGCACTCTCATAGAGTGACTGGGACATTTTAACTGCATCCTGATAGAAATGCCTGGGACATTCTAACTGCACTCTCATTAAACACTTGGGACATTTTTTACACTTAAAAATATGAATGTTGATGATGATGAAGAACGAATTCACAATATCTCTAGCTTACTTCTCCTTCTTCTCCACATCCTTCTTCGGTGGGTTGAGTTCTTCAACAGCAATCTGCTGTAAGTAGCTTTCTTGAGAAACTGTAACATACACATGGAGTTAGACACAAAAAAGCATTTTATCATCTCGGCTGGGTTGTTCAAATAATACCAATAATAATAATTACTATTATTAGTAATTATAATAATAATAATAATAATAATAATAATATTCTTATAGCACACAAATTCATCAAACGTTCTATGTGCGATGTTAATTTGATTCGTATTTTTTGCAGTTTCTCTATTTCAAATTTATGATTTACAGTACGTGCAGCTTTTTATTTCAATCTATTTATATTAAATTTAAAGTACGCTTTCACAATTACATTCTTGCTTTATGTGTTGCACAAAAACAATGGGGTCAACTCCGATTGAAAATTAAGGATTGTTTTGTCAGTTTACATTAATTTTTGTTTACGAATAGACACACTTGCTGGCCATGCAATGAACTCAAAATTGAAAATACTGCACTTTCCCTAAGGCAGTAATTCAAATTTCTTGCTCATTGTGTGGCCAGCGAGAGTGTCTATTAATGTTAACAAAACACTCACAACAGTATCTAACCCTTGTTGTTTTTAGACTCTGAGCCAAGTTATAGCTGCAATGACTCTCATACTGAAACTCTTGTACAATACATGAATTGCTGCCAAACCTTTATTACTAGTTGACCACTGCTCACCTCCACTATACTCTACCATTAACAAGGTTCTGTATCGCTCATAATTCAGTCTGTGCTCTTCAGGGTCAGTTTCCATTACAGGTCTAACAAGTCAGTAAAAAGAAATTGCTTAACTCATACATGTATGTACACATACTTAGGAGAGCAAACTAGGAACTGGAGGTGGAAGATAAAAGGCCAGTAAACGCTATAGGCCAAAGAAGACCTGGAGTAAGGTAGTGGAAGAAGACATGAGGAAGTTAAACATCACAGAAGATATAGCGGAGGATAGAAAACAGGGGAGGCAACTCATATCACGTCTAACCCCAGGAGTGAGAAACTAGAGAAGTTAAATGAAAAAGATGATGATGATGATTTTCCAAGAACTCCATGTCTTTTGAGTAATGAGCACCATGTAAAAATAAAAGAATGTTAAAGTTGAGCTAATGAAGGATTGTTGGGCATCAATTTAAGTGCTTTCTACTTTTTAAACTTAATTAAAAATTTTAGGTTAAAACGGCATGATAACATTTATGACCAAACTTTTAGTTCCTAAATAATATTTACAAAAATTAATGTGTTTATACTAATTTTTTACTGCATTTCAGAATTCTTGATCTTCTCAATAAAATAATATTAATTTCAATTTACTGGAAAGTATTGTGAGATGTGTTCAAAACAGGAGACTCTGCAATAGTTTGGTCTCATTGAGAGAATAGACAAGAGTTTCTGGGTTAGTAGATGCAGAGCAGTTGAGGTGTCATGTTCAGTTGGTAGAGGAAGGCCAAAGAAAACATGGGAAGAATTGATAAGGATGGATTTGAGAGAAAGAAGAGTTAGCAAAGACCTAGCCAGAGATACTGTAAGTTAGCTTGGAAGTCAATTTTCTAAAACCTGGCCAATGCATGCCAGCATGTAAAAGGGGCATAAAACTGAATATGATAATGATGATGATGAACAACATCAAGCAGTATGTACAATATATACCTGATTACAAGATACATACCCTACCAAAGTTGGTGGCGAATACTCTGGTATATAATCAAGATGTGCCCGTCCATCAAACCTAAAGTGTAAATTAAAATGAAAGGAACACTTAGTGTTAGTAGACATTCGATAATAATCTAAATCCTTTTCCAAGTTAAGCTTTTAAATCTCCAGTTTCTGTATAGTATTATGCAAATGAGAGTTTTAACTTCCCCTGGAGGGAACACTAATCCATCACAAGTTACTGTAATTGTTCCAATTTAAGCACCCCTCTAATTTAAGTGCCAAACAACAGAATAGTTTTGCCTTATCTCCCATTTTTAGCGCCATACAAAAAAATAATAATTTTTTTCTGGCACTTAGTCTTTAGAGGAAAGTTTTTAAAATCGTTTTTCACCTGATAATTTTAATCGAATTATGGCTGTAATATCTGAGGAAATCTTCCAGATTAATGTTAAGAAATTTCAAATTTACAGCTTTGCTAGAGGAAGTTTGTTCAGCCCGTGAAAATAAAACCGCAGCGTCTTTTTGACCCGACAGCTATGCAGTAAAGTCACTCACGTGGAACAATTCCAAGTGTTGTCAATTTCAGAGCACGTTTTTCTCAAACTAATTTGAATGCGAATTTCATCATTTGTCGTGAGTTGAATATTAAGAAACTTAAAAGGACGAGAATCTACATGTATGTGGTCCCTACACTAAATGTTCTTCTTTAATATTTAAAACTTCTGCTATCATGGAACAATTTTTTGAATTTATATAATTAGCGAAGTACGACTTCTGGCACTGCATTTGATCTGATTTAGCTTGCTGCAGACTATGAGCATCCCACGAAGTTTAGTGTTGAATTATTTGCTAATCGGAACGAAGTTGTGAAATAAAAAATCAATTTTGCCGCGCAAATCGCTTCTCTTTGTATAGGGCGATTTTATCATTTGAGTATAAAAGTGCGTGAAAACATTTTAACTTTTCCTCCAATTATTAAGCGCCCCTCTAATTTAAGCGCCGGAAGAAACAAGTAATATTATTTGTACCCTAATTTAAGAGCCAATAAAATCTGAAATTATTTTTTTCTGGCGCTTAAATTGGAACAATTACGGTATAACAAAAACTTCCCAAAGGGAATTATTTCAGTTGACATTCTTAATATCTTCCTACCCCAGTTCGGAACCTAACCGTAACGGGTAGGAGGAAAAGAGTTAGTAAATTTGACTTACGGTTCACCAAGGGCAATTCATGCGGTGTTTAGAGTGGAAATTGAGCTCAGTTGTTGCGAGTGCATTTAAACAAATTTTCCATCCAATGAATATTCAGTTCCCTTTTTATAAATAGTAATTTTTCTCTGTTTATGAGCTCAGATACTCTGGGTTTCCATGGTTAGAAAAACTAAACCTTTGTTCTAAAAGATTAGATATATATCTTGAATTTTCAACGTATCACATATACTTACAACAGTATTGTTCTAAGTGTTTTCAGGTCAGCAACAAGTTGTTTTGTTTTTCTCCCCTACAAACAGTAAAGTGACTTAAGAAATATATAATTTGGAGCCAGTTTCGTTCTAAGTTAACGAAAAGAAAAAGCAGTACCTGTAATATATCTAAAAGGAAAAAATAATTAAGATAACGAATATCAAACTTATCGTGCTGCATCTACCAGTAGTGAATGAAAAAAAATTACAAAGCATGGTGAATTTGACCCTGGGATCACCGAGGCCAAATCATTCAGTGCTCCGAGTTAAGGATCTGAACCCAGGTCATCCTCATGCAAATCGCCGACTCTGATAACTGAGCCACTCTGCCTCCTGTTAGAACGAATTTTTAAACAATTAAGACTAGGTCTAGGATGATTAACTAGACTAAACAATCAGTTTTTATGAAAAACTCTTACCAGCTGATGCCAAACTGGATCAAGATGGAACCTAATGACTTTGTCAAACGATTTACTAATACCATTTTCAAGAGTCATTTCATCTGCATCGAGCTGAAAAAGAAGCAGAAAGACAAAGGAATGTGGAAGAACAACTCCCAAAACCAAAGTCTTGTTGCAGTCAACCATTAATTTTGGGAAAAAAATTCATTCTTAATGCTTTGAAAAATGTCTTCTCCAGTGGAACAGCCGCCTTTTCATTAAAAAAACATCTATTAAGCATTTCAAACTAAATGTGCAATGGCCTGATTTACTTAAACATAAAAATTGTGAGCCAAAGTAGCTTTGTCTGTTCGCTGAGAGCCTATCAATAAGATTGTTCTCTCAAACCGCAGCAGTTAGTATATCTGAAAAATACGTTTGCTATAACGGGGTAATACCAATGGTTATTTTGGTTTATATTAATTAGAATTGAGGGCATACAGCATTAATGAAAAGCAAATTAACAACAACAAATAAAAATAAAAACAATAAATTAATAAATTAAAAGTTACTTAGACTGCCGAGCTTACAATTAATTTTTGCGGGCTTTTGCATATTAGTCATGGTTAACTCTGGTAAAACAGTGGGAAAAGTGTGGGTTCGCTCTCAGTGATAGGATAACTGATAAAAGATCGCCACCAATTTAACAATAATCAATAAAATATGAAGAGTTTTGCGTCACGAAAGCAGCAATTGCCAAAAGAACAAGCATTGAGCTAAAACGCTGGCAGCAAAAACCTGAACTTATTCATGTTTTTAATACCTTTTGTAAGACGTGAAAAAAAATTTTCATACTTGTCATAGACCTCAACGACCCTGTTATATACAACTATCAGTTTAGCCCAAATTATGACTTACTGAAGGATTTGACCTTCGCAGCTCTTTCAAACAACTGTCCATTAAATCGATAACTGCCGTCTGGATGGCCAGCATCAAAGGCGTCATTTCAACATGTAATTCTACAACATCTGGCTGCACAAAAAATAATTAACTAATTACTAATAAATATTGACTTCTAAAACAAAATAACTTAAATGCAGATGCACGTTAAGCTCTTTATAATTATCTCGCTTTACAAAAACAACTAATAAATTGGCAAATATCTGGCTATATATAAAGAAACTAATTGGAAAATACGAAGTTCTATAATTATAATCATATGGCTATACAACGTGAATATCCTCAATTTGCCGCTACTACCAATGCAATTACCATATACGAACATAAAATGATCGTAATTAAAGCAAAATGCTGACTGTATTAATCATTGAATAAACGAACGTTAGGTGAAACATAGTCTTAGACAACATTTTTTAGGCAAAGTGCATGCAAATACCATTTAACAACCAAACGGAAGCAGTTTATTTGATTTAACATTTAACAAAAGCTTTAAAATGTAACATCAAGCACACTTTTTGTTTTGTTTTTGGAATCTATTTACAACAATCCCTCTTTTGAAATTGATTCAGTCTGCATCGCGGTTTAACAAAGTGTTTTAAACGTGGTGAATTACACATTAATTTAGGGACTTGAAAAGGAGGAGTCTGACAAAAACTTTCAGGCTTTTTGGAAGTTTGAACCAATGACCTCTGTGCAGCGCTCTCACCAACTGAATTTATGATGCCGCAACTGGGAGAGCAGGTCATTTTCAGTGAGTTCAGGGCTGGAGGTGCATTGACAAAGTGTTTCCTATATACCAGCAATTTCAATCATTTTGAACTAAAAAGTCATCTTTTCATGTGATTAGGTTTCACTAAACAGCGTCACCATTATCAGTTACGAGTAGGTTGTGTCACATATAATAACAGGTAGTGATTAAAGCAAAACAACTCAACCTTAAATATCTACATCATATGCAAAAACTAACCTTGTGCTTTTCCAAAACTGCTGAAATGTTTGCATGAAACCTTTCGAAAAACCAAATAATATCATGATACGTTTTTAACTATTACTGAACAGTATAAATTTGCTAATGACAGATTCTTCAGAAGAACAAAACACTATTACTGTGTCACCCATCAACACAAAACATTCAGGATAGAATCACAGCTACTGGACTGAAAAAATAACTGTGGAATTAAATTATTGGTTATTCTAGCTGAAACTTGCAGCATTTATTCTGAGTTTTTCGGTCACTAAAGTTGAGCTCTTGAGGGAACAAGTGGCCTGTAGTTGTAAAAATATGTAAATATAAATATTTTAACATAAAAAGACTTAATAAACATTTATAAACTAATTTGGATGGTATGTGCATTTTGATTGGTCAACAAGTTTATTTTCATATACTGTAGCAGGGTTTTCAAATTGAAAAAAAGTAGCTGGAGGAAATTGTAAAGTAGCCGGAGCACTATCTCATCTCCGATGACGGCAGCCTTGTGGAATACAAAAAGTACCCGGCACAAATGCTTGAAGTAGCCGGTGACTTACGCCGGGCGCCAGCTAAATTTGAAAACCCTGCTGTAGGTTTTCATGTGCTAGAACATTTTCACAACTTTGCCTGAGGTGTTTTCACCAGGCTATGAAAGCACGGAAAATATGTTTTTATTTCTTTAACAAAGTTATTATTTTCCGATTTAACAAAAACAAAGATGATATACGAAGTGCATGTGTATATATTTCTTTCATGAAACTGTAAACTCTCACAACATCGAGACAGCCAATCATATTGCTCATTTTCACCGATCTGCTCTCGAATTCCCCAAATATTCACCTAAGTCTTCACCAGGCTATGAAGTCATGGAGAACATGTTTTATGTCTTACATGGTCTTCAACTCATTACTAAAGTTCGTTAACTGCACTTCACAGTTCATATTTTGATAATGATCATTTTAATATTTTGATCAAAAACGTTTGTAACACTTTTTAACATTTTTTTAACCAAGAACTTTAGAACATTTTTTCCAACTTTTTTTTTTTTTTCAAAATATTGAAGATAACTCAAAATTAATAGAACACATAAATGAACCTACTGTACCTGGGCCACAAACTCAGCTTTCTGACAAACAGATTCTTCATCACTTGCTCAACAAAAAAGAATCCTCGAGTGAAAGCTTGAGGATTATCAGAGAAGGCTTTGATAAAACCTTCCTAAAGGCAACAAAACAGCAACATTGAGTACTATTTATGTAAAAATTAGTTTCTTTTTAAACTGGGAAAATTTTGGATGATGATGATGATGATGATGATGATGACAAAAAAGATGATGGTGATGGAGAAGACAATGGCAATGGTCATGACAAGGATAATGATGGAAAAAAATTCATAATTGTGACACTTAATACCTTGTTGTGTTCCCTGTAAAGTCTCAAAACAAAAGCTTCTTGGCACGACTCAATTATTCTGCAAAGTCAAAAGTATAAACCCAAGACAAATTAACTTTCTAAGGTACTTTACTTTTACTAGAAAAATTATGACTGCTTTTAACATTTAAAATAAATGCAGCTCTCTTTTTATTAAACAGTGTTAAAGGGGTCCAACACAGTGTTGCTAACTGATGTGCATGTGACTCAGGTACAAGTGACTCAGGTGCATCTCACTAGGTGCATCTCACCCCGGTGCATGTGACTAAGGTGCAAGTGACTCAGGTGTATGTGACTAAGGTGCAAGTGACTCAGGTGTATGTGACTAAGGTGCATGTGACTCAGGTGCATGTGACTAAGGTGCATGTGACTCAGGTGTATGTGACTAAGGTGCATGTGACTAAGGTGTATGTGACTCAGGTGCATGTGACTCAGGTGCATGTGACTAAGGTTCATGTGCCTCAGGTGCATGTGACTCAGGTACATGTGACTCAGGTTCATGTGACTCAGGTGCATGTGACTCAGGTGCATGTGACTCAGGTGCATGTGACTAAGGTGCATGTGACTCAGGTGCATGTGACTCAGGTGCATGTGACTCAGGTTCATGTGACTCAGGTGCATTTGACTAAGGTGCATGTGACTAAGGTGCATGTGGCTAAGGTGCATGTGACTCAGGTGCATGTGACTAAGGTACATGTGACTCAGGTGCATGTGACTCAGGTGCATGTGACTAAGGTGCATGTGACTAAGGTGCATGTGACTCAGGTGTATGTGACTAAGGTGCATGTGACTCAGGTGCATGTGACTAAGGTGCATGTGACTCAGGTGTATGT
>JANCMA020486722.1:0-10583 GCA_024336925.2 Zoanthus solanderi | reverse complement strand
AAATGTCATATTTTGTATGTGTTATATAAGGAGAAGTTGGTTGTTGATAACTGACTGGCACTGAAAGGGTTAAATAAGCAACAACTGGGAATTTGAAACTGACCAGTCTATTCGAAGAAATGGAAAAAACTCCTCAGTCCAGAAACTGCAATAAAAAACATACTTTGCTTTAAATTAGCTCCAATTTATACTTCAGTTACCTTTGCTCCCCAGCATTGAGCTAGCTGAATCATGATGATCCCTGAGGCCTACAATGACGAACAAATAATCAACACTGTGCACAAAGGTTAACCTGAGTCTCCATTTTGGATCCAGGATTTTGTAGACTGAGATCAGTTTTGACAAGCACTAAACAAAATGAGCTGAGTCTTTATGGGAGAATCCAGGATTTTGTATCGAGGGAGATCAGTCCAAGCACTAAACAAAAACGAAATGTGTCTCTATGGGAGGTTCTGGGATTTTGTAAAGGGAGATCAATCTAAACACTAAACATGAGTCTCTAAGGGAAAATTGAAGATTTTGTAAAGAGAGGTCTAACACCATGCACAAAGCTTAACCTGAGTCTCTATGAGAGGATCCAGAATTTTGTAGGCGGAAATCAGTCCAAGCCCTATTAAACAAAGAAGGCACGATGGTACGATCCAGGAATTTGAAGGAGTCAGTTAAAGCAATAAACACAGAATATGTGACTCTCCATGGGAGGATCCAGATATTTGTAGAGGGAGACCAGTCCAAGTCCTAAACAAAGAAAGCAGGAGTCTCTGTGGGAGGATCCTCGATTTTGTAGAGTGAGGATGATCAGTCCAAGCACCAAACTACACAAAGAAAAAAAGCTTGAGCATTTATGGGGGCAAGGATTTTGTAGAGAGTGATCATTCCAAGCACTGAACTACACAAACAAAGAGGTTAAGTCATTCTCTTTAGAAGGATTCGGGATTTGTACAGGGAGGCCATTCCAAGAGCATACCTACACGAACAAAGATGGCATCACTCTCTATGGAGTACACAGCTTTATGTATTTTGCAAGATACGTTTTACGTAAATTTGCACTCAGATTTATTCAATGTGTACAAATTGTATTTGAGCAATCAGAAATAAATTTTTGAAATACTGAAAGAAGCTAGATGGTACATCGACTACAGCATCATATACGTTTTTTTTCAAATCTGGCAATTTGAGAAATTGTATTAGAAACATCAATCCCAGCTGAGAAATTCATGGCACCAAAAGCTGAACAATCAAATTCATACTTACTGTAGCTCCATCGAGTACTAGCACAGTTTCACCAGCATATATTCTTGCTAGGTAATGAAGAGCAGTGTAAGCCTTCACACCATCCCCTACACACCCTGCAGCATCTACATGACCAACCTTTGAGGGCTTTGCTACTACAGAGTAAATGTGAGGCTTCTGTAGTTAACTAAAATTTATAATACAATGTCAAAACAATTTATTATTAATTTCTATGCTATTACCATAATTAGTATTTTAAAGCATGACGTGATGTCAACATTTTGCTTGCTATACAATAAAAACTTTGTTTTAACTGTTTTTGATTTCATGTGAATATATAAAAGACAAGTAAATAAACTATAATAATTTTATACATTTTATACAGATCACATTATTTTTCAGCCTTGGAAAACTGTGTGGAGCATTGGGTGGGGAAAACAACCAATACACTGAAGGTGCAAAACTTCTAGAGGATCCAGAGGCATATTGCCCCAGAAAATAAGTTTGTTTGAAATTTAAATGCCATTTGATTTGAAACAAAATCAGAGTGTCTAAAACGAATCAAAAATTTCCCATTTTTCTTGGACTTAAGGGCAATTGCTGTGAAGCAATAGTAGCCATGTGCAATGGTTGCAGTAAAAACTGGGGGCATGCCACCCTGACCCCTCCCCTTGCTACTATTTCATTAATATTCATTTAATAGTTTACTAAGTCATAGGAAATTTTGAAATTACTGACCTTATCAGTAAATCTATTTCATAACCTTTGTGAATTAAGCCAATGAACATCATTATACTGTACTTGTCTGCAATTTATTAAATTTCTACTTTTCTCAAAAATTAGATAAAAGCAAAGAGTCTCCAGTAGCTCAGTGGTTAGAGCATCCAACTAAATCACGGAATATCGTGCATTAAAATCCCATCCTGGACTCACATTTTTTTCTACGTTTTCCTTGCATTTAATATCATGCTATTGTTGTTTCATCTTTAGAGTACAAAATTAACAAATATATCAGATAATTGATGAATATAATTTAAATCTTACCAAGATCATTCTCTGATACCACACAAAACTGGGCACAACCTGCTGATGTGGAGTCAAGTGGAATCACCCCTGTGGGAAATTTATTTACTGAGTGTGTACATCAATTTGTCACTTATGAAAGCTGTTAAATACTTTGTCCACAATGGAATGCAATGGAGATCACAGACCATGAGGGTAAGAGATGAAAGTAATGGTACCATGGTCAGGGTGAGGATCAAGGATATCAAGTCATAAATAATGGTCAATGGTATCTGGTCAGAATGAGGATCAAGAGTATCAAGTCATAAATGATGGTCAATGGTATCTGGTCAGAATGAGGATCAAGGGTATCAAGTCATAAATAATGGTCAATGCATGGTATCTGGTCAGGATGAGGATCAAGGGTATCAAGTCATAAATGATGGTCAATGGTATCTGGTCAGGGTGAGGATCAAGGTTATCAAGTCATAAATGATGGTCAATGCATGGTATCTGGTCAGGATGAAGATCAAGGGTATCAAGTCATAAATGATGGTCAATGGTATCTGGTCAGAATGAGGATCAAGAGTATCAAGTCATAAATGATGGTCAATGGTATCTGGTCTGGGTGAGGATCAATGGTATCTGGTCAGAATGAGGATCAAGGGTATCAAGTCATAAATAATGGTCAATGGTATCTGGTCAAGGTGAGGATCAAGGATATCAAGTCATAAATGATGGTCAATGGTATCTGGTCAGGGTGAGGATCAAGGGTATCAAGTCATAAATGATGGTCAATGGTATCTGGTCAAGGTGAGGATCAAGGGTATCAAGTCATAAATGATGGTCAATGGTATCTGGTCAGGGTAAGGATCAAGGGTATCAATATTTAGGCATTCTGGCGAGAGATGGATTCAAAGATGTATTGGGAAAGGAAATAAAATCAAGGGTCTCATATTGGTCCACACATATTGATACAATTGGTTAATCTACCACGATGTGAACTTTAATGAAAAAAATCTTACCAACTACTTCATCTCCAACTGAAAACTTTGAAACTCCAGATCCAACTATGGAAAAAGAAACTGGTGAAATCATGTGAAAATTTAAGTATCTCTAACTAGTCTGCTCAATAAGATTAAACATGCAGTGCATTTTGAAGTAAATTGCTCTTTGAAAATACAGAACAGTTCCACCAAATTAATATTGCTGGCAATTCAATTGGTTTCAGCTCCTTTTCCTTTTAAAGTAAGTTTTATTATTACTTCTCCATTTACAAATTAAAGTATTTATGAGGAGGTTAGTAGGTGAAGCTAAAATTAATTTATATAAGATCTCTGCCTTCAACCACACTGACTCAACTTTGACCCACGTTCTGCTGAGATTTTAAGATTTGTGTGACCTTTTTTTCAACCTAGTTATAAGCTGACTCAGCTTTCAATCTGTTTGAGGTAGATAAATAGAATATCGATTTCTGCTTTGATCTAAATAACTTGCAATGGTTTAGTGCCTCACCTGGGGAAATGAAAAACTCTCATCTGCTTATAACAATACAGCAACCAATTTTTACTTGTAATCTTCAGTAGTTTGCTTTGTTTGACCAAATCGCATTTTCTCGTTCCAAAACATTTTATTTTGTATGTGTCATGTAAAGAGAAGTTGGGTGTTAATAACTGACTGGGACTGAAAGGGTTAAAATATATAATTTTTTATATAATCACTCATTTTCACTAATCTCTTCACTAGCAAATTTATTTAAAACAGTTTATTTTAAAACACCATAAAATTTTTAAACAAACGATTAGAATAAAAAAATACCGAATAATTAAACTGTAAATATCGAAGGTAACAGGAACCAATAGAAGTCAAACTCACCTTCCGTAATAACTCCAGATATCTCTTGCCCAACAGCTTTCTCATTTCTTTCAGATAATGTTACAGCATCCAAAACCTCAGAAAATAATATAACTTAAAAACTTGTATTAATACTTATTGGGCGGGCACGGTTGGCACAGTTGGTAAGATCTCTGCCTTCCAACCAGAAGGACCCCGGTTCAATCCCGGCTCTACCGATTTAAATCTTTGTGTGACCTTCTTTTCTGCCTTAGCTAACTCAGCTTTCCATCCTCCTGGGATAGATAAATGAGTACTGGTCAGCATCTGCTGGGAGCTAACCTGCGATGGATTAGTGTCCCATCCAGGGGGAGTCAAAGACTCTCATCTGTTTAACACTACAGAAACCGGAGATAAGCGCCAGCTCCATGGGCCACTTGACTCGTAAAGGATTTAGCTATATAATATCCACAATTAAATTTAAAAAGTAATAACGGTAGTGATTCGAAATAACTTAAATCGGACCAAATAGATGTTTCAAAGCTTCAAAAGATTTCGAAACGGTGATTTCCTCGATAATGGCGGAGTGATCTAATCAACTGAGCAGCCAATTCTGCTGGAAGCAGGTCATTTTTAGTAGGCCCTCAAATTCGGTGATTTCAAACAGTTATCAGTTTACACCGCGGTAGAAACTAAATTACAAAAGAAGATTAATAAAGTAGGCTCAACGCCCATGTAACTTTTTGTTTAATATAGTCACTGAAAAAAAGATTGCCGAAGAAAAAAAGCACACTTGAGGTGTTTTCGTATATGATGATGAAATTAGAGTAATTACTCTTTTTCTAATTATCAGCGTTGAAGAATGACCTTTGGTAAAAACGTTAAAGTTCATGCGGCGAAGCCACGAGGGGAATGGGGAGAGGAAAGGGAAAGCAGACCTTTTTCCTCTCCTCATTCCTTCTCCGCCCTTGGTTTCGTGAGATTTTTTTCTCGATCGGTCGCCGGCTTCAAGGCTTTTCTTTAAGATATTTAGTTAGTATAACGCACCTGTTGTGTCAAAGCCATGAGTGAGTTCATGACCCAACACGTGACCTATGGCGCCATAACTGATTGACCTGTAAAAAATAAATACGTATAACTTTGTAATATATCTTCAACAGTATTAACGAATACTGCAACTACAGCGCCATAACAGAGTTTACTCAGAAACACCTATAAAGAATACACAATCTAAAGCCTGGTCCTCACTACGACATAAGCATAAGCATAATGAGTCTTATGTCGTAATGAGGACAGCCGCGACATAAGCATAACGTTGTACGCAGGCGCAAAGCTAATTTTAGCTACCATGCTCTCCAACATACAAAACAAGATGGCGGACGGACTGTACTTACTCGCAGTCGGTTGGAGTTTTGTGAGGGAAACCTGGAGCCGAGTTCCCTATGATTGGCTAAATGGTTTAATTTATTCTTATGCTTATGTCAGTGTTGTCCTCACTAGCAACATAAGCAACATAACTATAACCATAAGCACAAGAAGAACAGAAGATTTTGATAATCTTGTGCTTGTGCTTATGATTATGTCGCGACTGTCCTCATTACGACATAAGACTCGTTATGCTTATGCTTATGTCGTAGTGAAGACCAGGTTTAATGTTTTTTTTATCATTTATAAACTAAGCTAGCAACAATGTATTTGTTCTTAAAGATGAAATAGCTAGCAAAAAGTCAAAATGAGTTAAATAAATAGAAGATGAACAAATTATATGAATAAGTAGACGATTAACCCTTTCAGTCCCATTTGTATTGTTAAGTTCTCCCAACTTGAGCCCATACTTTTCATTGAATAAGTTTGAGAGAATTTTATTGTTAATCTTCAGTACTTTTCATTGTTTGATCAATGCCCATTTTCTCATGACCAAATGTCTTATTTTTTATGTGTTATGTAAGGAGAAGTTTGGTGTTGATAACTGACTGGGACTGAAAGGTTTAAATAAGGAACTGAATCATACAAACCTTGGAATTTCGTGCTGGTAGAAGAAAGGAGGTTGTAGTATTCCAGCGGGTATAACTGAAAACAAAAAGAATGGCACATTTCTTAAAAAATGCACAGGGCAAACAGTTTTTGGTCGTCCGAGCTGATGCTCGTATCCATATAGATCAATATTATAATCTTGTCAAAACCTTGCGAAAAAGGATTTAAAAAATACTGCCTCCTTAAATTATTGTAGTCACTGTATGTCTGTATGTGTTTGTTTTCTAAAATGAATGGCTGGAAAACTACGTTGAAATTAATATATGAGCAAGAGCTCGGATTAAGCCAGCAACTTCAACCGTAGACAGCTGTTTCGTCCTTTTGGGACTCGTCAGTACGGTGTAGGGCTATAATGAACAACCAGCCAAAGGCTATTTGTTTATCATGCTTAATGTTGTAACCGGCCAATACCGATTCCAAAAACACATCCATTCACTGACAAATTAAGAACTACGAATTGACAAAGCAATCCTGTAGAGATTCATATGGCCAAAACCATGTTTTAGAAAATAAATAAACGGCATTTCATACATTCCGTGGCTAGATGATCTTTTGATATCCTAAGTGATGCGGCATTTTGTTTACCGTATTTATCATTTGCAGTCTATATTATAGAAGATTTTTTTTGAGTCTGAAATCTTAGCTTTCCTTACCTATTTCATTCTTTGTGATGACGTAAAATGCGTTGACAAGTTGCGGAACGGTGATCCACCTAAAAAGCAATGAAACAACTTGCCGTTAGTGGTGATACATACTTCAGGCTTGTAAAAGTAAAGCCTGATTTTCAGACGGGGCCTATGTCCTGGGGAGTGGGTGGAGTGAATCGTGGGACCCAGGTCCCGTTCGAAAATCAAGCTACTAAAAGTATACTTTATTAATCGTCAGGTAAGATTATTATCAACCTCCAGCATATATTCTAGATGACTTCTTGTAAGTGGCCAATGGAGCCGGTGATTATCTAGGGTCACAGTCTGTAAAGATAAGCGGATGGGATGCTAATCAATCACGAGCCAGTTAGATCCCAGGAAACGCTGGTACTCTATTTACCAACCTCGTAAAGATGGATAGCCTGCAACGCAGACGAACTGAGCCGAACTTAACACTGTAAAGTACGTCTGCTAATCGGCGCAACGTTTTTAGTATTGGACCTCCCACGAAGTACTCAAATTCGGGTAGTCAAATTTGATTGGCTGCATAGATATAGCATACAACGCAAAATTTCATTGGATAATCGTAGCAGGTGCATTTCCGGTTAGAATTTTTTTTCAATTCGTTTCGGACAAATTACTTACGGAAAAAAAAACAATCAATCAGACGTACTTTACAGTGTTTGATTCGAATGCGTTGCAGGCTAAAAGATGGACAACTGAGTGAACCGCAGGCAGCCAAAGCTAAGTGTTAGTTCATCGATTGAATCGCCATTACAATAGTGATTTGCATGATTCCCCGCCGATTTTCCAGTCAACCCTAAATGACTTTTTATGAGCCTTAAACATACAAGCGAGACAACAAGTGAGGTAAACAAGCTTTAGTTTTAACTTTTGCTTAAAATAGAAGTATAATAATCTCGAAAGCGTTATTTATCCAATAGTTCATGCAAATCACAATCAAATGGCGATTTAATCGATGAATTAACACTAAGCTTGGGATGCCTGTGAGTGAACTTAGGCAGAAACGAAAGTCACACTCGGCTGCCATAGCTTTTCTCTTCTTGTAGTCTTAAAACATTTGATCGCTTGACCCTATAGTATAGACTCGTTTTAATGCTAAATTCATTGACATACCGCTGGATTGTCGCACTGGCGTGCTCAACTGTAATAAGGGCTATTGCTCAAATCTCGGGAAAGCCAGGAATTGAAATCGGGGAATTTGTTTTTGAAAAGCAAAGATCTTACTAACTTCGCTAATTATATTAGTAAACCCTCTCACGAACTTACTGATGTTTGTCCGCTTTCCTGTCAAGCTTGTTGAACGATTGATAGTTGGCGAACCTATCAGTGTTAATAACGTTTCGAAACCACTGACCACGACGAATATCAAGCTGTAGAAAGCAACAAACGTTTCTCAATGATTTTGATAGGGCTGGCTTGTTTAACATAGACGTCAATCCCTAGAAGTTGGAACGCGTAAGATTTGGCGGGATGGAGGTAGAGGAGGGGAGGGTCAGAGGGAGGGTTTATAAACGAAATCCTTCTTTTAGGGGGCATTTCTACGGTGCGCTGTATGAAGCTGGATTTGAATTAATTCTGCTACGAATGTGCTAAATTGTACTCTCTTGTTGCCGATTTAGCTGTTTTAAGAAGCTCTTTGTTAGGTTGAAATTGGTAAGCTGGGGGCCGATATTCCCAACGTTTTAGGGCGGGGATGCTGATCACATCTTTTAGGGGTAAAAGTCGAATTTAAGGACTTGGTACCATTTAGGGTCATGGTGCTAGATGCAAAATTTTTACTTTTGCAAACACTGCGGTACCTTTAAAGGGTTTTTCAGTGTTATTCAAACAAAGACATAAAATTGCGTAGTTGATGTAACTCAAATTATTTGGCTACGTATATGTCAATCATATCAGTACTGTTGCATTGTACATGGTACATTATAGGGTTTGAAATTAACCTGAGCCATGCAAGCCTAGATAGGAACCTCTTAAGGGTTCCTGTCTAAGATCGTTTCTAATGCCCTATCGATTTACATGAATCAAGGTTAAAATTTTAAAGGTTATTTTTGAAGATGTATGTAGATTAAGTTAGGTTAGTCTAAAACGAGGTTGATAATGTTTTTACGCTTTGTTTGTTTTTAAGCTGAGGTAGCTCTAGAACAAAAGGATTTTGGTACTAAGTGATTGACTTTATGGTCACCTTTTCGTATCTCTCGCTGAACAAAGTCTCATTCCACAAATACTCGGGATATCCAACTTTGCACACTGCTGCTTCAACCTGAGTTCAAATTTTACAACGTTAAGTTCTCCAAAGCAATAGTTAGGCCAAATAAATAAACTTATATGAAGTGTCCCCGCCCGCTTCCTTTTCCAAGGCCGCCTACTTATATGAAAATCAGTGGACATCTACGAGGAATCACTAGTCCTCACACAGGTCTTTGTGAATGACAAACTGACTTGTGACAGCCCCATTGAAGCACCGTACTATGTAACCTTTACGGATCTTCTCTGCTTCTTCTGTGGAGTCGAACACAGCCTCACAATCAAAGGAAACCATTATCCTCTGTGTGAAGGCTGCAGGGAGACCGGCAAACTTGCCAAGAGAAAGAACGCTAGAGCTTTTTTTGCTCCTCAACACGAATAAACTTATTGCCAAATCTTAACCCTTTATGTTTTTGATATTAGATTTTGTATTTTATTTGCTCAACAAGAAGGCATTTGCTACTCCTTAAGTAAATCATTTTTTAAAAAAAGCACCGCTTCCTCCTCCTTTTTCAAAAATACAGTCGCTAAAAATAAGTTTTTTTACTTGCCCTAATATATATTATTGTAATCAAAATAGCCAAAGTGTTTTTTCTTCACATAATCCAGTGAAAGCTCAAAGTTTTTAATGGTAAGGCGACTTGTTTTCAATTTTTACTGCATTGAGAAAAGCACTATAATTATTTTGTTTTCTAAGTTTACTTGAACAAAAAAGGATAGCAACTCATTTTTTTTTCTTTCAGAAATAATTTAGTTACATACAAGTACATCAGATAGAAATAGCACAGCAAGGAAAATAAATATATATGAGAATTGATAGCTGCCTGCGTCGATATTTCTACAGAAACATGAAACTCTAGTTGTTATTTATTTTAAGATAGACACAGCTGAAAAAGAAGACTAAATACTGACGTTTCGGACGTTAGTCCTTCGTCGGAGTGAAAATGAACCTGAAATGTGATGATTAAAAGCTTCGTTGGTGTTTCTAAAGAAACAGTTGTAGAAAATATTTTTAAGGTAGACACGGTTGAAAAAGAAGACTATAAACGCTGACGTTTCGGACGTTAGTCCTTCGTTGGAATGAAGATGAACCTGAAACGTGATGATTAAAAGCTTCATCGGTGTTCCTTAAGAAACAGTTGTAGAAAATATTTTTAAGGTAGACACAGTTGAAAAGAAGACTAAACACTAACGTTTTGGACGTGAAGATGTACCTGAACGTTCACTTCGTTAGTATTTTGCCGTTTTCTTTTCCTACGGTTTACAACTTTATAAACGTATCTACAAAATAAATATGTGCTTCTCACCTTCTCTTGTACAGCTTCAACAGTGTCTTTGTCGATCCACCCGACATTTTTGACATTATCCTTGAAGGCTTCGATGATACCATTCATCATTAGCTTAACCTGACGTAATCAGAAGAAATTTTTAGACTCCTTTGAGCAACTATAAAAAGTTGCAAGAACTAGAAATTTTGTAGCCTTCCTGTGTTTAACCCTTTCAGTGCCAGTCAGTTATCAACAACCAACTTCTCCTTATATAACACATACAAAATCTGACATTTGG
>JANCMA020486624.1:0-10584 GCA_024336925.2 Zoanthus solanderi | reverse complement strand
TTCACCAAACCATCCACCAACTGATTCACAATTCTTCATCCCTACACCTATTCATTCATCCCCCCCCTGCGTACGCGCCTGAGTGTCGCCATTCATGATTTTTGCTTGTCCTTAAATCTATACTATATATTCAGTAAATAACCTTGTTTCGTAAAATTGATAGAACTCAGTAAGCACCAGGCGACGTTTTCAAAACCTGGCCACCTTGATCCTTATTTTCTTTTTTTTAATTGCATTGATTACATCATTTTGTTCAGTTATTTCAAAGACCAGATGTTATCAATGCTGACTTTGACCATATATTGTCATGCTTCATATATACCGAAATATATATGTCTTCTCAGATATAGTATTTTAAAATATTTACATTTTTAAGGTTAATAAAATTAATATATATACGACAGTTATATTTAAGTGTCATAATTCAGAAGTATTTGTATGTAATTAAAGTGTCTATCACCCCTAGCCAAACTTTTTTTTCTTAAAAGTACTGAGACCTCCAATACAAGCAAAAGCAAGCAACAAAATTGAATTTGAAGTTATTCCCGCCTTGTAATTCAGTTTTTGCTGCAAAAAAGTTGAATAAACAATTATTATCTTTATCTTTCAGACCAAAGTTTTGTAAATCCGTTCCTCGAATGATTCAGTGTAGGAACCGTTTCTTGAGCATCATTGCTCAATTTACGTTATTTCCTTCTATAGGTTGGTGCTAATCCTATATCTCCTTCACGTCATGGTGGTGTATCCACAACTTTTGTTCATTTTGGCCAGAGCCTCTGGCAAAAATGAACAAAAGTTGTGGATGGCAGAGGACTTTGAAGAGAAGCATAGAGATCCTTACAAAATCCAACTCGGTTCGGCTTCTGTTCAGAACTAATTCTGAAATAATCAAATCAGGAATCAACTGTATTTGAAAAGCGTTGTAGATAAAAGCGACACCCACATCCCGGGACACAGCCGTTTCCTAACCTTTAGTTACTCCTATTTTAGTAACTGTCTTTGGAAAAAGACTCCCAAAACAAATGCCTGATCTCTTAAAGTTTTGAAAAGTGAAACTGCTATTCAAAGCTTTACGCAAGCGGAAATCAAAGGCGAGATCCCGGAAATAACTATCACGGCTATTAACCAAACTGTAAGTTTATTCGCTTTATGCTTAAAGAGAAATTCATTGTAAAACAATCTATTTTGCCTTCTTTAAAACTACTGTCAAAGATTCTTAATATAAGCTGCGAGTGATAACATACACCGTTCCTTTCTTAGAAAAACTTTCTCAAGGGGCTTTAAGATTTAATCTGGGATTTCTGATTTTAAAGTCTAATTGTTTTAGCACTAATTATATGTACTAAAAATATAATAAAGTAAGAATTTAAAGAATTTCTTTGATACTACCTAATTTTGCTCTTTTTTATTTCTCACCTATCAGCAAAAACGACAAAGAGAAAAGAAGAATAGAAGAAAGCTCTTTTTTATACTTTTTATAAAAATGCGATCCTGAAAAGGTCCCCGAAAATGTTAAACTTTATGCCAAGAGCCCGCTTGTGGATAAGAAGAGCAAAGAAATTCATTTCACTGCAGAACTGAACTCATGTGAAAATGGCTCTCTGCTGATGAATGAGGCTAAAACTAACATTTTCAAGCTGATTGATTGCAAAATCTGGAATAGTAAATTAGTATCCCAGGAAACTTAAGGAATCTTCCGAAGCATGCTCTCAAGAAAAAGTTAACAACAATATTATTTCAAAATCTTCAAATTCAGGATAGCTATGTTGATGTAGAACGAATCAATCAGTGACATGTCGCCGAAAGTTCAATCCAGTTAACAGCAGTGTATAAACATGTGTTTTTTCTTTTTAAAGCTAATTTTTATCTCATACTGTCATTTGCGCTTTATTGATTTAATGTCTAATTTCTGATTTCTTGTATATTTATTGAACTTTTGTTTTTGTTAAGCTGAATTTTATATGTTTTAGCGTCCACACTACCCTCCGAGACTAGCTCTGCTCTTTATGGGTAGCGTGCCATTATGTAAAGAGTAAAGTATAATGCTATGAAATAGGTAAATAAACCTAGGAACCTAAGTAAACAATTCAGCTAGTACGTGAGGCCGTCAACTGGAAAGCCTCCTACACTCTATATAGATTTGATACCAAAGATAAGAGAACTCAAAACTTCTGCCCCCGACAAATATACGCACATTAATCGAGATAATAAAACGGATATCATTTCAGGAAGAAATTCCCAAACAGTTTATGAACATTTAGCCTCAAACCAAACCCTAGGCGCTTAGAAATTGTTATTCTATCATTTCTGAAGAATCCAACTGTAGCAATCAAATTATACTATTCTACTCGGCAGAATTATCCTATTCACTAATTCAGTTGCTCAGACGATGGGCCACATAAGTTCGATGGAGACAATCAACTCCCGAAGGCACTGCCACACTTTGTAACCAAACTCTAAAATTTCGGGAAATAGATCTAAACTAATCGATGATGTGTAATTTGTGTAATTCGAAAATGGGACAGTGTTGAGCTCGGCCAGTTTGCAGTCTTAAGTGAATCATCGAGTTATTGAGTTAGTTTATACAACTGTTTTAGCGATATGAGTCCAAAACTATCTTAAAATATAATTATATTTTTAGACTTCCTGGTGCAATGGAGAAAACGAAAGACAGAAATGTAAAATATGGAACTAACGTTATAGTTTTCATACTTAGCTCTCAATAAGCAATCGTGTTATATTCCTTGACATTTGCAAACTGACTCTTTTGTTTTTGCTTCATATTCAAACTTAGCTAATAGTTTTTGAGACTTAAAACTATGATCAAGACTGAAAAGAATGTATGAACGACTGAAGGACATTCACTGTATTTTGTACAGTAATTCACTTCAGTCAACTTGGAACGGCACCTAATAAGGCCACAACAGTTTATCATCTACAACCGCTAACACTTGAATTCACAATAACTTCTGCAAGGTTTAAGGGTTAATGAATGCTATAAACCTGTTTTACTGTTCATCAAGACTATCTTTACAGACAATATATTTGCTGATTTTTTGTGTCCGCTCAAAGTAATGCACTTATATGGAAGAATATGGAACAAATGATTTCATTCAATTTTCTTCCTGAGCTTTGCACCTAAAATGTTTTTAATATTTTTCATATTTTCAGTCTCAATATTCTTATAAGTATTTTTTATTAAGATTTACTTGATCTGTAAATTGTGACCTCCATTATAAATTTTCTTTGAGTTCGGACTATGTCTATGGTATTTAACTTAATGACACTCAAACCTATTTCTTATCTTGACGTATAAATTGTCTCAAACAGACGCACACATTTTCCAGACGGAAGATTGCGATTGTTAATAAACTGCTTAACTTAGATCTTGGTATTTCATTGTGGGAATGAATCAAAGAGTGTTGCGCATCGTGAAAAATGGCAAACGTAATTGGTTGTTCACGCAGTGGCTTCAGCCAGTGCAAGCCTAGAGCTCGGGCTGCTGTATACAGACTGCCCTGTCATTTTAAATGAATTGAAAAATTAGGTTTCTCAGCAACTTTGAACTTATGAGTTTAGAAAGTTATAGAACGAATGGAGCCTACAAAGAGGTGCTCAGATGTCGCTTGTCACAAATTTTTGGGCTTTCTGTCGCATCTTTTTCTGGTCCAAAATGTCGCTGTCGCATTTTCGTCTAAAAAAAAATGTCGCTGTCATAATTTTCAATTCTTAAGCAATTATTTACATTGCTAATTTCTTTAGAGCTGGCACAGCTCCAGTTTATCAATCGTTGTCAAAAACAATCAAGTAAATATGACGAACAAATGTGTTTGTCGCTGTCGCAAATTGTCGCCCTTTTCCCGATAATTTCTGTCGCTCGCCGGCGCTTTGATAATTTTCTGTCACCTCAATTTAAGACCGTGTCGGCTGTCGCCAAAACCCCTTTGTAGGCCCCACGAATTTGGAAGGTCTGTAGTTTTCGTATATGCAAACCCGTTCACGAATCGCGGTGCCAGAACGAAGTAAAACAAATACTACTTGCGAAGAGAGCTGGAAAATGATTTTCATATTCAAGGCGAAATCGAGCAAATTCTGGAAAGAAACAGTTGACTCCAGAAGTTGTTCTTTGCTGCTCCTTTTTTTTTCAAGACATTTGCAAGTCACGCTGTAAAGACAAAACTAATATATTCCTGACGTCAAAGGTTTTGTATCAGCAAACAAAACAAGGCTTGTCACAGCATAACAAATATTTATATACTTTCATGTCTTGTCACAGCATAATAAATATTAATATACTTTCATGTCTTGTCACAGCATACCTGCATCGTAATTGTTGATGAAATATTTCTATTGAGTCTTCTCTCTTTGCTTCTTTGAAGTTAAAAGAAAGGAAATTCTTTTCTTTTCAATTTCATTAAACGATTTGTTGCAAATCGCTGACCTTCCTACTTTACATCTAAAGATGTCTGAATAATGTTTATTTAACCTTTGCCCTCTTGAATTAATTTAATCTACAATATGAGAACGAAAATTGTGCCATTATGAGCAATATTAAGCGTTTCATTGCAGATTTTGACAGCGCAGAAATGCTTTGATATGGTTTCATCTCAGAAAAAAGCCCGGAAATTCTGTGTTAATTGTGGGTGGTCTGTTAAGATTGAGTTTTATTTTTTGAAGCCCGCGCCATTCCATTCCACCCACATGTGACTGTTATAATTAGCATATTTAAAAACGTCTGTTGGTCTGCATTCTCTATAAAAGGCCGATGAACAGCTTCAACTCCAGACACTTGGTGAGCACCGCAGGGCACCTGAAGACGACAGTTGTCCCGTAAAAGAAAACAGTTTCACTTGGTTGAAAAGAGCAGTCTGCAACTTGGAGTTGAGGAATTCACCTCTTGAAGTCTTTAAATCAACCTAGACATTATTTATTGTTTGAAGGTAATTATCTTAGTTTTGTTGATAAAAAAAAATATTGCAACTTATTTGCTCTTGTTTTTATAACAGAAATACAAGTTCTACTTCTAGAAAGATATGACGTAAAGCAGGGATTATAAAGTAAAATGATCCACAACACAAGTGTAGAGAAAAAGTTGCAAGTACAAAAATATTTTTAAGTTTCACAACGGAGAAAAAAAATGAAAAAATGTCTTAAATGGAAGCTGCGTCGGTGTTTCTACAAAAACAGTTTTGTAAGTTGATAAGTATTACACCATTGTGAGAAGAATTTTGAAACCGACGTTTGGGACGGTAGCCTTCGTCATCCGACGAAGGACTACAGTCCCAAGCGTCAGTTCCCAAGTTTTTCTCACTACGGTGTAACACTTTTCAACTTGTAAAACTGTATTAGAAAAGAAATGAACATTGACGTTTCGGACACCAAGAGCTTTATTTTAAACATGCTTTCATTGCATTTGGGGATGTAAAAATGTCAGCGTGATCATGCTATAGCTACACTGTAGAAATACGAACTAAAGAGTGAAGAGTTCATTTCAAAAGTGAAAAAACAATTTGCTTTTAATGTATATTGACCAAATTGATTGTACCTCCGCTTGTCCCGATTCTTGCGAGAAATACTAATTGACAGCAAACGTCAAGCGATAGAGAAAAATACTAATAATAAAAGTAATAACAAAACAAAGTTAGATGACTAATTCAAATACAAACATGATTTAACGCACGAGTCTGTACGATACAGAAGCCATATTTCTAACAAACGCTAAAAGGCTTTTCACTTTTTATTTTTTAAGTTCCTGGTAATTAAGCAAACAGTGTTCCGTGAGAAAAATTAGCAGTTTTAATAAATAGCTCAAAATTTTCAAACTTTTTCATAGCGATTAATTGAGGAAAAAGCAACCAAAAAGTTGAAAATGTGTTAAATAAATAAAAGCGTTAGATACTGAATCCCGCAGAGCTTGTTAAGACATTTTTTCTTAAAATATTTTCAAAGAAAAGCTGTTTTCAAAGTTTCCGAAGAAATTGCTTTTTCAATTTTTAAAAAAGGTAGTTGAATGTTTCCAAATGGTTCTTGTGGCCTCTTGTTAGATTTTCTAGATCTTTAATTTTGTATTAGTAATTTATAAAAAATTTGGTTGCCTCGTTTGATGTTTATAGAGATGAAATCTATTTCACATTGTCTTCTCGTTTTGCGTTGTTTCGTAATTTCGTAAATATTTCTTTATGAAGGCTCTGAACACCTTTTGGGTCCCAATGGAGTTTCATTATTTACAAAATACAAAAGAATAAATTAAACGAGCCTTAAAGGAATTTCCGGAACTCTGAATTTGTTTGCGTAACACTTTAATGGTTAACATCCTTTACATGCGAAGAACATTTTTTACAATCTTGAAAGATTATGTCTTTGTTTTAACAGTTTGTTCATAAAGACAATGAGTTAACGAGAGCGTTTTCCAAACATTTAACTCGAAAAAAAGATTTCATTTTAAACGAATGCTTATAAGCTTTGAATTGTAAGTTCTAACTTACCGTCGTCAGTTTGGCGCAGAATAAGTTAGAATCCGGAATTGAAATTGTAAGCCGATATAAAAATTTTAATGTTGGAAGGAAATGCTATTTGCAAGCTTGCAAAAAATTTCCCACATGTTGCTGACGTAAAAAAGCACTTTAAATTGACTGTTAACTTGAAGAAATAATTGATTCGACGTCGATTAACACTTTTATCAGTTTTTGATTGTCAGTATTAGCAAAAGATTTCCTCATTTTCAATTTTTTAAAAAATATACTTACCCTAATATCTTTAACGATTTCCAGCTGCGGTTTTGAAAAAGTTTTTCATGAAAATTCTTAACTTCCGATTCTTTTTTGCAAAACATCAAGTGTTAACCAATTAAATAGTAAAATACACTTGTTATGGAAAAACAAAAATGAGATCTAGTGTATTTAACAGGAATTAAGAGGTTGAGTAATATCTTTTTTGGGTGAAATGATTTTAGAATGGTATCAAAATTATAAAGCTAGACCGCAAAAAAATTGTACTGTATTTCAGCATGGAAATGACTTATACTGAGAGATGTTACTTTGTAATATTACCTATCTACCGGTTGTTAAAAAGGCATATAAAGCCTTGCATCCGGGGCGCCACTTACCCTAACGGATGTGAATTAGTGTGATCAGCCAAAATGCCATCTATACAACATATTTAACGCGGATATCGCCGGCATTTTCAAAAGTGACACAAATTGTTCCTGAGCGACTGCACACATTCCGTGACGCCAAAATCTTAGCTCCTAGCTCAAGAAGGAAGACCGAGGGAAATCATCTAACTTTTTAAAGTTTGTAAGTATTGCTTTGAAAAACCAAACTAGTGAAAACAATTGGTGACTATCTGTGAAATGATAAATCCGTTACATATGAGTGTCATTGTCATATCAAACAAACTTTTCGCTATGACTGATGCATTGCATGTGACATGTGAAGCTTTTAATAGAAACATGTTCCGCGGTTTTGAGTATTACTTAGAAAACCTAAATTTGTATAATATTTCTTCTGGACAAAATTATTTCAGGTCAGACGCTGTTCAGGCCGAAATTTTTAAGCTCGATAATCGGATTTTTTTTTTCTTTGCTATTTCACTTTCACTTTCAGCATTGAAATGTCGTTAATTTGATTTTTACAGCGAATGTTTTCAAAAAGCTTTTTTTAAAACTAGACTTTAAAACTCTGCTCTAAGTTTAGTTTTTTTTCAGCCACGATTTACTGTTGGTAGATGACCACTGTGATTCTCGGCTTGAAGATAAAATATTTTTCCTGGTAAAAAGTACTCAGTCTTCATAAATATCATACTTAGACATTTTACTAGTTGGTTCTTATTTTTGGTAGCATATTATTTTTGGCATCTTATTTTTGGTTTGTGTAAAATATAAAAATCTGTGATGTGTTTTTAAAACAATTTTCACTGATAATGGAAAACGTAACTTGCAGTCTGTATCAATTGTAATTAAGTCTGTTGGTCTCTATATCTTCACTTGGTAGTGTGGTAGTGGCCATCTCGAAAGCCTTAAGCTACTAAAACTATGGCCACTACGCGTTTTACTTTGTATTTTGTAGCTGTACTTTTTCTTCTTTATCATGTCCTTTGTATAACATAGTTTTTTGTGTAATGTAAACCACAACATATATATGCATTGAAATATACTAAACTGAACTGAACTTTTTAAAAAGGAAAAAGTTTTCCGCGTGGAAAATTTTGTAAAGTGGCTTTGTACTATCGCAAAGCCTAGATTTTTAACTTTTCGATCAATTACCGCCTTTTATAATCTCCATAAACAATTCCATAGCTTAACCTTATTATTGCCATCGTTTTCTCTGACAAAGAACCAACTCTCGAATGGCCGCACAAATAAACTTTAATAAAGCAGCAACGGATCGAAATTTGTGATCCTTCAAATGTATTCATTTCGTGATCGATTTATGAATGAGAAACTGTTTTCGTTAAGCTGTGATGATAAAATATGATTGATAGTTGAATGGAATTGGTTTTACCAGATAAGTTTTTTTCAAGGTTTCATAAACGTGTCCTCTTTAAATATTTGTGGTTTTCACGATTCATGGCATTTCTTAAAATTCCTTATGAACAAAACTTCAATAGCTGAGGCCGACGATGTTGAGTTAATCGCTTTTCTGTTCAGTTAAATAATTTGTGTTTCAGTAAATGATTTCTTTTTCTACCGATGTTTCCGCTTTTCCAAAGGCACAAGAGATGGTTTTTTATACCGGTCTGTCAAAGGAATTAGATAGATTTGCATGAGAAACGTGAAAAAAAAAATCAATTATAAAAATTTTTGTTTCTTAAAATTGTTAAATTACAAGAACATTTGTCATTGCTGCCTATATATAACCTATAAAGTTATATTCTTCTGGCACTTCAAATTGTTACGTTGATCTAGGCTCGTAGCCTACCGTTACTGTTTTTCATTAATTTGAAAACTGCTTCCTTGTGGAGCAAATATTGAAGCATTTCTTTAAAAAATATCTCCTGCATATTAATTTATTGTTCCGCATAGCAAACACCTCTTTTAAGGGGACAATGAGCGCGGTATACTTGCTTCATGATTTCCAAATTTGGATTTCTTGGCTTAGCTTGTTCCTGGTTCTCATCGTTAGATGCACGATATGCGTTTCCTTTTTATTTCAAAATAGAGAAAGTGTAATAATTATGGGATGTGGAAAATGATTAATAGCAAGTATAAAATAGCACATATGTGCAGTGCAGTGCTAGTGGCTTACTCGAAGCTACTAATATGGACATTAAAGCCACGTTGGTAGCGGGCGTTGCTCCTTCTGCCATAAATTTTTTGAAGCCTGAATGTTAGCTGCCAGGGACAGCTGTTTCCGTTTTTTGGTTTCTTTTTATTTTATTTTTTGAAACTACTAACATTCATTTTTCTAATGCCAACGTGGAGATATATCATTAGCAGGACCAAGGATTTTGTTGACATCATCACTAAACCACTACAGTCTTCATCGTGTGTGAAATAGCTTGATCGTCGTGTTCGTTTGTTCTAGGATTTTTCATCCCCATTATCGTCATCTTTATCACTATATTATCATTTCATCATCACCACCATTATCATCACCATCGCCACTATCATCATCATGAACATCTTCACCATTTCATCGCGCCATATCATGTTCATCATCAGCACCAATTATCATCGTGATTATTCATCGCCACTATGATCATCACCATCATCATCATTCTCGTCATCAATCACTGATCACCATAACCTTTTTCAACATAATCAAATCACCGTCGTCGTCAGATCATCTTTAATAATAAAAACAAATCTAGATGAGAAAGCGTCATAGAAAACTTGGTCTTAGAAATTGTTAAAAGACGTGTTACACAGCTGATGTTACGTTAAGACTTAAGAGTTTGAAAAAGCTTTCGGCTTCAGCTTTAGATAAAGGCTCCACTCGATGAATCTTCACAATTTCTAAAGAGAAGGTGATTGTTTCTCTCACTTTTTCGGCTTTGGAGGATGGAGCACAATTCAACAAGTGAAAACAACAACAACAGTCAGAAATACTATTCCGGCAAAAAACAAGTTCAGTTAATGAGTTATTCATATAATCAATGCACACTAATTTAGACACAAACTAGTTCAGCCTTCACTAGATTTGCTCGTTTGAGTCTTAATTCGATTCAAAACTCGGATAGAAAAAAGGCTAAACGAAATCAACTAAAACTTTTACAGTGAAATCTTTCCACGGTTTTTAAAACTGATTGCAGTCATTTCGAGCCTCGTCAACAAAGAGTGATTCGGAACAAAAACGCTACGAGCCAAAAGTAGATGCTTACTTTGGAAATATACAAAAAGTCAACCAAGAAATCTGCATTAGATAATGAAGAATTCTAAAGAGCTAAAAACGAAGGAGAACTTTGCTAGTCTTTTTGTAGAAAGCTTCTAAACAATAGAAAACCCCGCTTTGGTATTCGTTAGAATATTCTAGAAACAATCTTAGCTCTCGGGGACCATTAATTTTTGATTAGCTAGTTCTTGTATTCTGGCACAGACGGTTAATCTCATAGTTTTTCTTTATTTTCTTCACTTACCTATTCTGT
>JANCMA020486520.1:0-10585 GCA_024336925.2 Zoanthus solanderi | reverse complement strand
GAAAAAATGTTTTGTCACCCAACAATGTTTTAGCATGTTTTACGGTAAAACATTTACCGTTTGGACAGGGCTTTAGAGGGAATAGTTTCAAGTCTCAACGTTAAGTATATTAAAAATGACAGCACATACAAAATCGAAACTTTTCAAAGGAAATATATTTGAAAATGGTACTGCGGAGCAACTTAGGCTTTCTCACAAGTCATACAAATATCTAGTATATATTCTATTTTGTGTTGCTCGCCATTTTTTTACATATTTGAAGTTAATAGCTGAAACTTTACCATTTTACTAATGCAGCATCAGCCTACTCTCCATTTGTGGATATCATTTTGTCAAAACTGATCAGTCGATTTAAGGTAGCTGTGACCAAAATCTGCCGAAAGCCAATTACGACAGAAGCCCCACTAGTAAGCGCGTCCTAGCAATCGGTTAACTTGAATACATATTTGATAAGATCTTTATTAAAGAAGAACTGAATGCTAAAACTGACCTATTTTTGTTTGTATCTATTGGTATAGCAGATTAATAACTCTTTGAAGTTTTTTTTTTTTTAAATTAAATCAAATTACATTGAGAAATTAAATATAGAAACTAAGAAAACTCTCTACAAAAGGTTTGATACCGTAGTCGCTAATGAGATTGTCAGCGGTATGGTATGAGGTAGGTTACGATATTCAGGGCTTAAATATGGCAGTTTGCTTCAAAATCTTGATATTTTTTGGCGATCTATGTGTTGCTAAGTTTTTTTCTCTTTATAGCATCCAAAAGCCGCACAGTAACCATGCTTTTCCTCGTTTTAATCATTCTAGTATCTTAACCTACGTCATAAACAACCGCTGGCATCACATATTGAGCTGCCGATCAAATCTTGTCGATTCGTTACAAAACATCAATTTTTTTGAACTGCTCGGCTAACAGCTTAAAAAACTTTATATAGTTGTTCTACTATGACTAAATGTTCAAACGATGAAAAGTCAATTTTAGGGTTCAGTTCTCCTTTAAGGTTGTTGTCCAGTGCTTGTTCCTCTGTTCTCGGTCTGTTCCATGGTGATTCAAATCAGACACAAAAAAGCTTTTTGTTTAGAAGAAATCTTTTATTAATTCATTTATCGTGACATGTGGCGTGTTATAATAATTTGGTGGCCAGCCACCGACAAAAATTGCATTTTATTAAAGCTAAAGGGAGACAACCCGAAATTACCTTAACTACACAGCAATTTTCCAAAATAATAAAAAATTGCGACCCGATACGGAAATATTTGACTTTTTTTTAAGTGATCCTTCTTGTATCCAGGAAATTTAAAAATTTATTGAAATTTCAATAATGATTTACCAAACCTATTACTTTACACAAATCAAAACTAAAAACCCTATAGCGTTATAAAAGAAAGTATTTTTCTACATCAAAATTTATAATGAAAGAGTTGAGTTGAGCTCTTTGACTACGAAAATATATGATTTAAGCTTAGTTCTTATTTAATGCATTTCAATTTCCCCCCAAAAATATAGCTGTTCCGGCTTGTTTTTATTTGTACAGTAGCTGGTGCACAACACCCTGTAGGCAATAAATTTCAGCAAAAAATTAAGTGGAAATCTGTGACAGTATTTCAAATCGCTGTCTAGGTACGTAAGCGTTTTTTTTTCTCTTTTCCTTTCAAACAGCACAACACGATTTTCATCAGTAAATACCACAAAATGAAAATTACATTCTTTACCATTGGTCTAACAACCCTTTTTTCCCAAAGGTTTGCATCACTCAGCTTCTGCTTGCCAGCGGTTTCCCATTTTATTGTCTAAACCTAAGAAACGAAATCCCTCTACTCGTACCCTCTTGAAGCCCATTTAAATCAGTCCACAATTTTGGATGAACAAACAACTCATAACCAGATGCGTCGGAGTTCCTGAAGAAACAGTTGCAGATTTTTTTTAAGTTTTTCACTGTGAAAAAAGAAAATAAAACGTTGACGTTTCGAAAGCTATCCTTCGTTGGAGTGAAGATCGAAACCTCAGTGTTTTATTTTGTTTTTGTTTTAATTTTTTTTTCTATCGCTCATAACCTGGTCAAATCTTTTCTCTGCTTGTCCGAAAGAAAACCGGCTCTCATTCGCTAACTAGTGGACTTCTGCAAAACCTATATTCTGACTGGCTGCACTATTAGAGCTCAATTACCCCAAATTATTTTTCTTTTCAAATAAAATAAAACGTTTTTAATAAATATTATCTAACTTTTTTATTCTCCTTTATGTCCAATTAGTTGTGTGATACTAAAACAATTCAGCTTTCATTCTCTTGTCTCTTAAATAACTTTGGCCTCAAAAGGTTAACGACCTAGACGAATGGACATCTGTCAATTGCCCATGAGTATCACAGCCATACGAGGTTATTTACTCCAAGTCCATGAGTCCGAGAGGTGTAATTGCTTTGGTTTAACCCAACTACTAAAACAATATTACTAAAGTTAAAAAAATGAACATTTAATTATTTAAGAACACAGTACGCATTTCCCTACAAGGGTCCGACTATTTTGAACAGATTAAGGAATATAAAGCAGCCAATTAGAATGCAGGATTTGCGATAGTGCACTAAAAGAGTGATGCTAATTCCAAAAAAATATCTTTCATAACAACGGAAAAGACGATCACTTAACGCAAACATCACGTATTTGCTCTTGCTTGACCAGTTAATAAGCAGATCGGTCTAGATATCTCATTTCGTTTCTTTAGAAAAGAAAAATAAGAAAACCTCCGCCAAGCAGGGTTAACTATTCAGTGGGCAGCAATATAATTCGTTATTTCATAAAGCCGCGTCACTGTAGCGATTATCTAGTATACACTGACGTTCCGTTTGTCTCGGTTCTTTCCTCGGCTTATTGTTCTTGCCTTAGAGGCTGCATTGTTGTACATTTGCTGAAAAACAAAAGAACCAGTTTAGAAAAGGATGATCTGGCTGAAAAACATCAGGCTATCAACAGCCTTTCTTTTCCTAGAGTAAAGAAAATGACTGACAAGTGTTATCAGCTCGCTGATAAGGAAATACTGGTTAAGACACGGGTAGGCCGGAGGTAAGATGAATTCCCTATTTCTAAATTCCAACACCAATTTCAAGCAAGACTTCAGTCATGTGAAAGTAGTTTTGATTTTAATGAAGTCAAATTTCTGATCATTTATCTTGATTTGCACTCTCTGAGCGGCTTGCTAGCAACATTTTGTTTGCCTGGTTCTGAGAAAATGAAATGAAAATTTTCTCGTAAGATTACCCTTTATCTGCCAATGTTGAAATTATCTCACAGTGAAGGAGTAAAAGATTTTAAGAATTGGTGTCTGCACAAACGAGTGGAGACGAAAGCCTAACGAGGGGTCCTAATATAAAGGATCCTAATAAAGGATCCTAATAAAGGATCTTAATAAAGGATCCTAATAAAGGATCCTAATAAAGGATCCTAATAAAGGATCATAAAAAGGGTACTAATAAAAGAATATACAAATACCAGAATGCTAATACATTTTCTTTCTTTAATTCAATCTTTTCTCTCTTGAGAATAGTAGATTATTTGCCAATAATTATTAACTAAAGAAAGAGAGCAAAACATTCTTAGTTGCAGTATTTGACTCAATGGTGTAAAATCCTTACTAAACCCTATTTTACTTTGACCTTGAATTCTAGCATTTTTCAACCATGGAACAAACTTTGTTTCTTTTTTAAAACCACTCACTGTTTCTTTTTTAAAACAACTCACCCTCTCAAATCTACTGGCCTTGTAAACATCTGTTCCTTTGACAGGTGCTCCAAGAGAAAAAATATCTCTCAACAGTTCATTTTCCTGTAATCAAGTTCAAACAAATCAACTAACAACCATGCCAATATGTACAACACTTGCTAAAAACTAGTCTCCAGTCTATCGTTCTCTCACATCGGGTAAGAAAAAGCTCCATGTACAAGAGAATCTTGATGAATAACCTTTCTCTCATAACTATACAAGTTAGCAGTTCTTATTTGGGTTACTAAAGGTGTTTTTCAAATTATTATGAGTCTTACACTTAATTGCTGTTCCAGGAATCTACAGGAAGTTTTACATTGAAGGTATGTTTCCCATTAATAATTTTGGCATCCAATAATGTTAAGATTTTTAGAGCAGCGCTTTCGACGTAGGTTGCCTGAGAGAAATGATAGGGATCTTTAGCAACGAGGACAGGAAGGCCAACAACGACGGTTCAGAAAAATCACCTTTCCGGCTAATTCTTTATTTCTTTGTACAGTTCATTAGGATTTTGTTTTCTCCACCCTCGACTCTGAGAAGAAAGCGATTCAATGTTTCTCCATGAAGCTAAACAAATACTAAAAACGTATCTGTTGTTACGTCCTTGCAGTCCAGTGAAAACTCCAAAAATGGTCTTTTCACTAATTTTAGCGACAACGTAAGCTATGTACGTGCAGGTGCTCAGCTCGATGTACTCCAACGTGCACTGTTATCGTATTTACTATTGTTCTTTGCAGTCAGGGTCGGCGTCGGCGTCGCAGACCTCGTTGCTAAAGGTCGCTAATAGATCGCCAATCATGTATGGGAGGGTCTGGTGAACCCCTAAAAATTTTGGGATCCTTTTTATAAATTTTCCTGCAATTTGTTTTTTTTCCTTGCATAAGTTCCTAGAAAATCAAAAAGTATAGTCGTCCACAAGTAATTAACTATAAAAATCTGAAAAATATTTCTCTTACTAATCCCTGTTCTGTTAAAAGGAGAACTGAACCCTAAAAATTGACTTTTCATAAAAGAAAAACAACTTCACAAGACATAGATTGCCCAAAAAATATCAAAATTTCGAAGCACATTGCCATATTTAAGCTCTGAATATCGTAACCTACGTCATACCACACCGCTGCCAATCTCATTTGCGACCACGGTATCAAACCTTTTCAAGTGAGTTTTCTTAGTTTCTACATTTAATTTCTCAATGTAATTTGACTTCAATTTCAAAAAAACTTCACAGAGTTAATCTACTATACCAAAAGATTCAAACAAAAATAGGTTAGTTTTAGCATTCTGTTCTCCTGTAAACAGTTTTAAGTATCTGCAAAACCAAAAAAACCGAAACTCAAAAATTCTGATCGTCATAGAAACTGTGGCAATTTACCTGAAGATGGATGAGCACACCAGTACCAAGAGACTCTTTGAAGGCATTGTACTGTCGCCTGGTAGACCACGAATCAACTTCAATGCATTCACTACCAAATCTAATGAACTCTTCTGGAACACTGCCATCCTTAAAGAACATGTCAATCACACACTTAGCTACAAAGTAACACTATCCCTTAACCAAATATTTGTTGGTAGCAGTGTTGGAATAGTAGGTTAGATCGCTGCTTTTTATCCAAGGTCCTGGGTTTAATCCCAGGGTCTGCTGAGATACGAATCTTTGTGTGACCTGCTTTTTCGCCAAAGCTTGTTCAGCTTTCCACTATTCTGAAGTTACAAAATGAGTAACAACATCTGCTGGGAGCTAACTTGCGATAGATTAGTGTCCCGTCCAGGGGGAATCAAAGACTCTTATCTCCTTAACCCTACAAAAATCGGAGATACCCTTTCCACTAGCCTTAGAAAAAGATCAAGCTCTCTAAACATTTGTAAATTATTTATGGGAAAAAAAAATTTCTTTTTAAAATTTGTAGCTTTAAGAAGCTCTTTCAAATTTTTATCACGACATTTCTAAAACTTTTGTGCAATGCTTGGGTACAGAATAGAGAAAATGGCCACTCGCACTTTAAGATCAAAGAAACTGGTTAATACTAGTAAGAATAATCTCCTCTGTCATCGCATATTATTTCTGTTTACTGCTGATTGTGCTCAAAGCATGTGTAATAATGTGAGACTTTTTGACTCCAATGTCTTCATAATTTCACAATCCATAATTTTTGAGTTGGAAACTAACTTTTTAACCTCTTGTTTGAGAATAGCATCTGGAAATCACCTGGGGCACTTAAATAGAGAGTTACGACAGGGGGCATCTAAACTACTGACCTTCTGACTAAGTGTTTAAAGACGGACCATCTGACATGGAAAAAATTAAGTCAGCGCCCTTGTAACACGGTGCACGTAAGTACAGCCATCCTGCCATTATCCACCTAAGTATTTTAACCTTTTCTTTCCAAAAAAAGTTTTTGACCCACTTTAAATGTGAATATATGTTAAGCGTTACAACCCATATATGCCAGTTTTTCTCGCTTTCTTGTTATTTTCTTAAAAAACGGTTTTGAATTTTACAATTTTTGCTTTAGACTAATAAGGCAAAAGCTACTTTCTAAGTAAATATCACACAATGCCTAAAATCTTACTTAATAAAACTTGTAATTAAAAACATCAATAGCATTAGCAAAAGTTTAAGTTCCAAGAGAACTCGTTTTAAGGGAACTCATTTTAATTTTAACTAATTTCAAGCGAACTCACATATTTTTCCTCATTTTAAGTTCCAACTACGCACTTTATAACCTATCTTACCTTTTAAAATTGAAGATAATGCATTTCATAAGAAACAAAGAAGATTAAATGAAAAGAAAAAAACAACAACACAGTCCTACCTCGACAGCCCTCAATATGTCTCTAAAACTTGATCTCTGCTGCCGGCGATCTTTCTTTGCTTTATGTTTGCTTCCATCAGTTGCTAGCTCCCTCAATGTGTCACACAAACCGTTTCGAACACCAACAAAATCTTCATTTATGTTTCTCCCAAGTTCATACATCAAAGCCAAAGCCTCACCAGCAGATATTCTGATGTTAAGGTCAGCATTCTGAAGAAGACCTGCCACTTTGGTCAAATACCTATATAAGAATAAAAAGACAGTTGTACTATCACAATAAATTGTATTCTAGTGTCTTTCCTTTATAACAGGTAAAAGAATTTTCTACCAGTAAACAATAGATGAGTTACAGGAAAAGCTTTTAAAGCAACATTTAATGATTTTCATAACGCAAGAGATAAATCCTCATCATTATGTAAACATACACTTGAAACAGGACATCACCTGTAAATATTGACCAACTTTCAGTTTTAAGTGATTCCCTTGACAATTATAAGAAAAAAAAGCTGTCTGAAGCATTGTTTATTAAAGAATAAAGGCCAACATTGAACGAGCAAGGTCAATCAATTCCCTTGACACTGTTAAACTAAAAAAATTGCTTTGATTTGTATTACTTAACAAAATCTGAAGATGGCCTTTGGATGACAGCCAAAATATTAAACTTATAATTTAACAGAAAATGGAATGGCTTCTCATTTTAACTTTTATTTTCACTACCCGTTATTTTTTTCACAATTCATTTAAATGCTTTGCTTTACCAGTTATTTTAACTTTAACGTTATTTTAAACTTTTGAGGTTCTACACTAATGTAACAATAAAACAACAACTTTGGCTAGGCTAATTTCTGGAAAAACGAAGGTTCTTAAATGCAAGTTTTTATGGTAATCTACTGTACTAACAGACAGGAAGAGAACTGTACCTGTCATTAGCTCTCTGAACACTGCTGGGTGGTGCAACAGACAGTAGCAGTGTCCATGTGGAGATTGCATTACAACATAGTTCTGTAACGCCAGGCACTGATAGTTTAGTTGAAAACACCACATTTTCAAGACAGGAGAGGCACTGCAGAAGATCCTGAAACGTTTTGCAAAACATCCAGCAAGTGATGAATAAGTAGGCAGAATATACTTTTTGTATAACATCTTATCTGTAGCAAAAATCAAGTTTTGGCTGGGACATCAACATAGGAGGGAGGAGGGTTACATCCCAATGAAGGCAATGGAATGGAAGCCAGACAGGCAAAGAAGGAGGAGAGGACCTGCACTAGTTAGCATGAAGCCGAATGGTGGAGAAGGATTTGATGTCAGCTGGCAAAGGATGGCTCAGAGCTAAGAGAGTGGCCCAAGATGGTGAACAATTAGAAATCTGGAGAGTTACAAAAACTTAAATAATATTATATTTTCAAACATGAATAGAACAAAACTATAAACATGATTTTAATGCAAATTTGTAATATAAAGGTGTTTGATTTAGTAACAAACCCTTAATAAACTGAGCAAAAATTGTCTAGTCCCCTGGCAATTTGTTAAATCAAGTTTTTACTGTAGTCTACTTGTTGTATAGTAAAAACCTACCTGCTGTACAAATTCTATGCTTAATTTCTAGTAACCTGCTACGCATTTTGATATTATCTGTACCCCTGGGTAAGGCTGGCATAGTATCATCAAGTTGTGCCTTTCAACTCTATGACCCTGGATCGATTCCCAGGCTCTGCATGTGGGCTGAGCTTTGTCAATCTTAATCTGACTTTGAGGGTTTTTCTCCGGGTACTCCAGTTTTCCTCCCTCTGCAAATTTGACTTTTATGCCAAGATCTGAGCCATCAAGCGATTAAACATTAGCCTCTGGCTAGGAAGAATGAGCAACCACTTCCTTCACAATTGACGTTAAATATTAAATAAAGTATTAATTGTTACTGATGACAGAACTGACTTACCTCAGGTTCCTCACTGGCAATGAAACAACACAAACCAAGTGCACTGGCACACTAGTGTCATCAAAAAAAACTCATTAGCTCTCAAAAAAGGCAATAATGTGACTAAGATTCACCAAACTAAGAACTAAGTCAATTTTACAATGTTGGATTTAATCCATTCAGTGTAAAATGTCTCATCATCGCTGTAAACAGCGTAAGAAACTGACATAATAATAATAATAATATTATTATTATTAGGGTAAATGTAAAATTTAGATTAGTACACCAGAAAAAAAAATGAACTGAATTAATTTAAATCACCAGGGCAAAACTTAACTGAAAATAAAACAGAATGTAGCCCATCAATCAATAAATCACTCAGATTATATTTTGCTTTTCAAATTCTATTTTGGCCTGGTTCTCATGTTGTTTTGACTGACCACGAGGGCTATTTTGGAGCGTGTGACCCCAAAGAGTATGATTTTTCACGGTTTTGCTCATAAATTCTATTTTTGCACTCTAGTCTTGAATTCGTTTTTAGAGCCCAAACAAAACAGCAGATAAACATTGTCTTTTAAATTAGTGGGCAGACATGGTTGGTGCAGTTGGTAAGATCTCTGCTTGCTGACCTCCAGGTACCCAGTGTAATCCCAGCTCTACTGAAATTTGATTATTTGTTCAACCTTCTTTACTGCCTACACTAGCTCAGCTTTCCATCCTCCCAGGGTAGGTAAATGAGTACCAGCATCTGCTGGTAGCTAGCCTGCGATGGATTAGTATCCCATTCACGGTAACTTAAATTTTCATCTGCTAAACACTACAGAAATCAAAGGTAAAAGTCGGCTCTATGGGCCACCTGGCTCATAAAGGATTTTGCTAGTTAGCTAACACTGATGACTGAACATTTGAATGTAGAGTTTATTAAAACAAGAAGTTCATTGATGGTCGATTTAACTTGTATACTAGGATTTAGATGAGCGAAAACTGGATATGAAAAAGTTTATAAACTGTCAACATAACAACCAAACATCTAAACCATATTTACTTATAAATTTTATTGAAATTAAGCCAAAATATTACTTATCTGAATTAAAAATTTTTATTCAGACTGCAAGACATTTCAAGGTTTTTTTTATCATAACATATAACATTTATTATAGGCCCCAAAAGCTTCCTTATAGTGCAGTTTTGGTGTCTAGCTTTTTTTGCCAGATTTTACAGTTTCTATTAGTAGTAATCCTTTCTAATATAACCTAAGAACTATAGTGAGACTTACACTTGCTCTTGCTGAAACAGCAGCTGTGTTATCTTGGATAATAGTGATCAACAATGTTTTTAGTGATATAAAAACGGATTCTGCCTCTGACCCAGCTCCTAGTTGAATACACAGCAATGATGCAATTGATGCAGCAAGCTGACGATCTCTAGCCTGACCTGAAACCAAGTGAAGTTTTTAGGTCAGCACATAATTCAAAATGACAAGATTTAAAAGTAGTGTCTACAAGAAGCTACCAGCTATTACTGTATTTGACGATAAACTGTACTTGTCTAACAAACAAAATAATAAACGCCTAGATAAATGATTTGAGATGATTGACACTGCTACAAACCTTTCTTGAGATTTCTTTCAATGAAATCCAATATCGTTTCTTGTCTGAAAATTTAAAGAGATTAAATGTTTCATATCTAACATAAGCTGAAAAAAATGTCTATCATTACATATTTTGTTGGAACTATAACAATTCTGCACAACAAAATGCTTAGTTTGTTTTGTTTCCCCAATTAAGTTGTTTTTAAGTATTTGCCATTGATGTTTGATTATTATACTGTACATGTATTTTCTTTAAAAGAATAAAGGCCAAAGAATATCTGGATTAAGGTAATGGAAGACAATTCACGAGGAAGTTAATAAAGTCCAACCCCAGGAGTGGGAAACTAGGGATGTTAAATGATGATGATGAAGATGTGACATTATTGAGTCACTGCTTATGTACTAGTAGTAATCATAGATTAGTGAAGTGCATTCGATAGTTTAAAGGTTGGATAGGATGGTGATTTTTCTAGCACCGTGCTAGAGCGATTGAAGTTAGTCCTGTGTAA
>JANCMA020486416.1:0-10585 GCA_024336925.2 Zoanthus solanderi | reverse complement strand
ATAGTTTATCGATGACCAATATTGCAGTTAATACTGAATTACATTGGTATAATAAGAGACTAAAAAATATATAATGCGATAGTATAAAAATAATAAAATTGGAAATATAAAATCAAATAATAAAAATTACAAATAGCGAATTGACGATTGAATAAAAGTATTTCTAAAACGGTCAGTCTTATAACTAGGCTCTATGAATAGACGTTTATTTCTTAAAGAGTATCTGCAATTGACATTAAAGCAGGAAGCAGGCAGAATAGTTTATGGCTTGGATCATTAACAATGTTCGTGAAAAGTTTCTCGCACGATGCCTGTCGACGACTGGCGAGAGACGATAAGCAGGAGGTAGTAAGTCTTTCGCTGTAAGAGAGACCAGGACCGCAGAAGATAATGGGGGCACGTTTCTGGATCTGCTCAATATCATCACTGAGATATTTGGGTAGAGCATAGTGATGCATATTCAACCACACTATGGATAAACGAGCAGTAGAAATTTACCATGTCTGGAGTTGAAACCTTAGCACGTTTAAGTTGCCTCAAAAGATACATACGTTTGAATGCTTTCTTTACAATATGTTCAACATGGCAGTTCCATTTGAGGTTGTTACTGATAATTATTCCCAAGACTTTCACTTGTCTGACGAGCTCAAGTTCTTTGTTGTTAATGGACAGTTAGAGGACAGCAATGGGTTTTTGCCTTTGCGAATTGTATCATCATTTCTTTATACTTATCTTCATTCAGTGTAAACCTGAAATCTTTGGATTGATCGTGGATTTCATTGATGACTGCTTGCATATTACTTACAGATCCCTTAGTGAAAGTTTCACAGGCGGTGATGTCATCTACATATTTCCACAAACAGGTGTTGTCAGCATTTACGTTATTGATCATTAAAATGTAGAGCCATGGACCCAATTTAGTACCTTCAGGTACGCCGGCTGGGACAAAAGACCAGTCAGAGAGGACACCATCTGGCAGTTTGACTCTCTGCTGATGGTTTGTTAAGAAATCGATAGTCCATTTCAATACCCAGTCGGGAAGTTCAAAAGATTGAAGCTTTCCAACTAACAAATGGTGGTCTATTAAATCAAACGCTTTCGAAAGTCCAATAACAAAATTCTAGCAAGGGAACTGTTGCCATCAGTAGATTGAGTTAGATGGTAAAGCATACTGATCAATGCATAAGAGGTGGATGATTTCGGTACGGCACCATACTGACGTTAGTCAGTAACTCTCAATATGGCTGGTTTGATAAATCTTTCAACCACTATTTCTTCAGCAACCTTTAATAGAATAGGAGTCAATGAAATAGGTCTTTGGTGTTTGGAGACGTCCAATACAGGATTCTGTTTGGGTAGAGGTGTAATGTTCGCCATTTTCCATGATGCAGGAAGACGACCTTCACGATATGAGGTGTTAAGTATACTGATGATAGATTTAGCAAGAATATTTGCATTCTCCTTAAAAATCCAACCAGGGAGAGAATCAGGACCAGGAGCTTTTGAAGGCTTGAGATGTGACAGAAGTTTGAACACAGAGAACTCATCAGTAACGGCAACAGGGGTGTCAGAGTTTGTTGTTAGTGATGGCCCAGTGGTAAGAGGCACAAAGGAAGCCATTGATTGGAGAAAGGCCGTGTTAATAGAGTTGGCTAAGTCCCTTAACTGATCATGGACATGTTGATTACAAACATCACGATTTGCAGTAAGTAACTTCAAATCATTTGATGGCAAAACAAGATCCATCCCACATAGGGCAATTACTGACTTCCACCACTGTTTTGGATTAGTTTCTTTAAGATGGTTTACTTTAGACTGGTAAAAGAGTACCAGAAGAGCAGCAGACCTGAGTTTTACAAAGTTTCATGTGTAAAAACAAAAGATGTGTTGAATACAAGTGTCAGTGGTTAAACTTGTAGTAAATTATTTAGTGTTCAAATGCCAAGTTTATGGGCATTTGCAAAGTGTAGATCGCATTTGTCCTTTGTACATTTAATCACGAATTTGAAGGTGTTGTCAGTTAATAATTTTGTTCTTCTTGTGGGTAGAAAAATTAAGGTGTGTACTTTTATGCTGGGATAGAATTTGGAATTTTGTTCCCTAGACACTCAGACTAGTAGTCACTCAGGATTACCAGTCCTTCTCATTTTTTTACTGGACTTTACCAGCTTGTTTCATTTTCCTTACAGCACCAACCATAAGTTTTCAACATGCTTCTTTGCTTCACCTAATGCTATGTTCTTTCATTTTTTCTGTGGAACACGAATGCCCATAATGCATCATCATTCAATCAACTAAATTTGTTTTTGATGTTGGTAGATGACATTAAGTTACTAGACACTCGGACTAGTTTGAATACAGGTTTACTAATCCACCATAACATTTAATAGTATGCGGCCTAGTATACTACCAATAACTTCGAGCTCTGGTTATAAAATTAACTTTTCATTGCATTACTACGGGAATGCTGATAGTTCATTGTTATCAATTTTTGTTACGTTTTGATGAGATATTACTGCGTTACAAGGCATAGTTTTTGCTAAAGGTTACTCCTGTTCTAAGTCCTGGCCTTTGTGCTAGCATCTAGCACATCAATTACTCTCATCAGACATGTTTTTATGTTGATCTCTGTATGCTGCTCTTTGGTTGCACCTAATCTGCTTGGCACACCAACAATTGTGACCTTCCACGAGAAAAACATTATGACTTTCCATTTTCGAGATCGATTGCAAGTCATTTGAAAAACAGATGCACTCGTGCAAGCGACTTGCTCACTCGTTTAACGGAAAGTCATTAATGTTTGTTTTCCTGTGGAAGCTCACAATTGATTAATCCACCACAGTCAAAACATTATAGTATAAATACAGCAGTATTGCTTACTGTTTTGACAGCCATGCAGAGTGTTCAAAAGCTAGTTCAGGACACCCAGCTTTCTCCTTAAAAACATCAACATGTTTCCTGAACTGTGAGATTGCATCCAATGGAGCACTGGCCTGGAAACTGAGCCTGCAGATCTAATGACACAAACAGAGCTGAAAGTTCTCCCTAGATTGATAAGGTAAGAGGGTTGAGGTCACAGGAGGTTACTAAGCAATATTCACCATAGTTCAACATTAGAAATTTCATAACTTTGTTAGTAAAATCACACACTGGTCATAGGGCAAACAATTTTATTACATCATTTTATCAATGAGTAGACTTTATCATTACATATACTGATATATATTGAAAAAAACGGACAACTATTTCAGAATGTTTCGGCGTGCTTATGCCATCATCAGTTTCATAGAATGATAAGTGATACGTGTTACAAGTATAAAATACATAATTTGAATAAATAATTTACAATATGACGTAATGCATTATAATACAATGAAACGGAAGTTAAAGAGTTAGGAAAGTATTAAAATGATGTAACTGTTTGTTTGTTTGTTTGTTTGTTTGAAAATAGTTGTCCGTTTTTTTCAATATTTATCATTATTGCTATTATTACGATCTTTTGGAAACGATATGCTGATATACCCAGGCAAGCATTGCTTTGATAATTTGCCATCTTTTCAGTTGAAATTTAAATAAATGTTTTTCAATTTCTTTTTGGAAAAAGCGTTGCATACAAATACCAGATGTAGTAAAAGTGCAATGCTTATGGGATGTGGCTATAAAGATGAACTCAAGTATAGATAGCACAAATGTGCTAGTAGCTAACTTGAAGCCACGGTAATGGACATTATAGTCACGTTTGTAGCAGGCTTAGTTGTGTTTCACATCTAAGAGAAGGACTAATAAATTACACTAACACCGGTGCCATCTTGAACCAATTTATCTACTTTGTAGATGTTTACATATCTTGTCCTAACAGCTTTACCCCTAAATCTACCATAAAAAGTAATGAGCCTGATTGCTAGCAGCCATGGACAGCTGTTTCAGCCTTTTTAGGCCTCATCAGCATGGCATAGCTAGCAAACAGGCTTAGGTTCTCAAAAAGAATATAAATTGTAGTAAAAGTGCAATGCTTGTGGGATGAGGCTGTAAAAATAAACGTCAAGTGTAGATAGCACAAATGTGCTAGTAGCGAACTTAGCTACTAGCACATTTTTGTGCTGTCCACACTTCAAGTTAATTTTAGTTGAGTTAGTTCTTTTTTACAATATATTAAATGAAATGTTGAGCATACTGTAGGTGCTTTGTGATATAAATATACTTTTCCTGTGTTTTGTACTGTAATACTCACTTGTAAAAGATTGTTAAACACTCATATACAATTTAAGAGTTTTTTTTGCTTTACCTCTAAGCATTCTATACTTTAAATTTATCCATTGTTTAGTTCATGTATATTTCTAATTTTAAGAGAGCAGAATAGATTACATCATAACAGATTATATTACAGTATTTCTGTGTTTGTAATAGTCATTATGTAACACTCATCATGCTTAATTAGATGGATATTTTTATGTCATGTATATATATATTTATTATAATAATTATCATGACTTTCTCGTCTTCCTCTTTTTAATTAAGTATGATAGACAATTTTAAAAATGTTATCTTTTGACATTCTACTTTAAAGAAATCCTAAAATTTAATACTTCTCTAAATCTTAAAATTATACTGCAACTATATTTTCTCATGACAAAATAAAAGTCAGTTGTTTCAATATTGAAAGCTTTTTTCTCTAATTTTTAGCTTTTCTTGTTTCTCTAGTTATGCATTGTTAGTGCTGGGTAATTGTTTTCTCAATAGTTTCTGTAATAACACTGATTAGTCCACTGAAAATGTTTAGAAATTTACAGTGTATTTACAAAAAAAAAGATTATATATCAAACTGTGTGTGAAATTAGTTGACATCAGCGTGTTAAAATATACAAAAAAAAGTGAAAAATTAATTCTAGCCGTTTTAGCTTTCGTTAACTATAGTTATACAGTGTATAAAATTTTTTAACCAAGCTAGGTTTTGAAAATTATTTAAATAAAAATGACATTTACTATTTTTTCTAAATTTAAGATACATACACATTAAATTAGTTCCCTTTACCTAATTTTGAGCATAAGATGTTAATGAGGCAAAGAACATCCTTTTTTAAAAATATTGTGTAATAATGAAATCCAAGTTGGCCCAGTTATTCAAGAAATAACTGAGTGCCAAAGAATGACAACTAATGTTGCAACCATAAAATCATTGATATACATATGCAGAGGTTTTTGAATTTTTGAATTTTTTAGTCAAGTGGAGAGGCTCAGGAACTGGTCTCCCTGCGACAAGGACCTGTTAGATTAGTTCGAATGCTGCAGACACCTAACTCAGGTAATTATATTTACATCTGACTCAGCATCAAGTGAAGTTGCTTTTTTGTAAATATTATTTTTACAGAGGCATTCACTGCGAGGCCTCTTTGAAAATTAAAATTAATGTTTTTAACACATAAATGACAACTTTAAGTTTCTTTACAACAGACAGTCATGTTTCAGCAGTGTCTTAAAAATGGTAAACTAGATAATGATATGTATATATAGCAAAATTAATGACAATAGTGATAGATACTGAGATAATAGTGTTATAATATGATTGTGTTAAAAATATTATTGAGTCTGCTACTCAATCGTCCATTCGGAAAAATTGATGTCAGTTACAGTACTGAACATTCCTGTTAATAGGACCACCAACAGGACAAATTGTGGTGATCATAATATTAACAGAATCATTGTATACTGAGGCAGGGTCTTATTTCATAGGTGAAATAAGTTTAAAGTGACACATAATATTTGAAACATAAATTATCATTGTTTCACTTTCAAACTTTTTTCTCAAGCATTTATATTGCATTCATTCATTATCGACAAACAAAATGTACATTGTACCTTAATGAGCACTGGTAGAAATTTTTTTGTAAGAGCTACTGAAACTAAACAGAGATGGACTGCTGCATATATGCTGCATATATTAACAAAACTGAGATCATATGAAGAGTGCTTCAGTTTCATTTAGAGTGTAAAAATGATTTTGAGAAAAAATCTAGAAATCTTTACTTAGCTTGTCTTGTGCTCATGGCAGTACATGTAGGTTGCTTTGCATGTCACTAATAAATTTGGCAAGTTCAGTTGATGTTTTAGAGTTTATTTAGAGAAAACACAGAACATCTTCCAAACTACAGTAGACAATGTACATTGTTGTATGTCTGCAAGAGTCTAGTTTTGATTTGGTTGTACAACAGGCCTTAATTTGAATGATAGTAAATCTGAATGGGAGCCAATTAAACTACAGAAATGCTGAAGAATCTGTTGGATTTGAACACAAATCTTTGAGTGAGGAATGTGCAGGGAAAAATAGCTTGTGTGCAAAGACAGAGAGAAGTGGGAGGCAGAAAGGAGCAATCTGGCACACATTACATTAAATCTTAGTCCACTTTGATCTTGTACAATGTCTCTTATAATGCAAAATCGACCCCCCAATTTTCACAAGGTTAAACTTACAATAGAATTACTGTCAGTATTATATGTAGTGACAAGAGTCGTTTAGATTTTAACATTATAGTGTTTCAAGCACAAGAGTTTAATGGTTTTGTTTCAAATTTATACCTTATTATTTTGTATATTTACCTATGAAACCTTGATTTTAAGCATTCTAAATGTTTTGGGGGGCCCATCACACATTGATTATTAGTTTTTTAAATCCGTATACAGTGTACATTGACTACCATGTTTTGAAGTAAACATTTGGTGTTAATTAAAGAATTGAATTATACACAGCAAAACATGGTAACTAGCTGCAATATTTTTTTATCAAGAAGACTAATTTTCCTCTTAAATGTTGTTTTTTATATATATTTTGTTCACATACTGTTAGATATACTTTAAACTACAATGTAATTTTCACATGATTTTTATTCTCAGCTGGTAGTGGCAGCAGGAAAGATGAGTTTGCTGGTTCAAGACCACTTTTTGCTATTTGTGATGCAGCCAGGTAAAGCAACTAGTAAAAAATTATTAGTGATTAATTTTTGAAATCTTGTAATATATATCCATCATAATCCTGCAGTATAAGACTGTTAGTTTTTGACCTGTTTTTTTGACCTTCAAAAATCCTATTTTAAACTAGAAATTGCTTGATATTGATACCATGTTAGGAGAATTGAAATGCTGATAAAAACTATTTATTTTGGTACTAGTCTGCGGAAAATGTTGTATTGGTCAAACCGGGCATACGATCTCATGCAGATTACAAGAACACAAAAGGCACACGTACTACGGACATCATCATCTCTCCGCCATTGCTGAACATATTTATCTTAACCCTGGTCACAACATAGAATTTGAAAATACTGAAGTTATTGCAAAAACACAAAAGTATTTACCTAGATTAATCAAAGAAGCGATTGAAATTCAAAAGCACCCAAATAATTTTAATAGAGATGACTTTTAGAAACTCAGTTTTACTTGGAAACAATTAATTAAGAATAACCTTACTGCATGATTAACTGTTTTATTGTACTTTTCCTTTTAACACATAGAACAATAGCCTTTTTTTTAAAATTTCTTTTATCACTATGCAAATTCAGTTTTCATTCGCTTTTTAACCGCAGCTATCCATATTTTAGATCATTCTGATGAAGCCTTACACGAGAGCAGGCGAAACGTTAATGTTTTTTTTAAATTTTAACCGCGTGAAAACCGTAAAGCGTTTTATAGATTTTTATTTTTTTTATCAAATATATACAATGTATGTAGTAACGAGTAGGTGTTTACCGCTTATCGTAATAAGCATCTTATTAATTCTCCCACTGTTCAAAGAAGTTGCCAGTTGTCAAGAGCTGTTACCACAAACTGACTCCTTTGCCAGTGCAACCAATTTTCATTTGAACATTTTTCAAATGATCATTGGAAATGATCGTCAGATTTTGTCATTTTCTTCAGTGAAGATTTCTGTTTTATTATATAGATACTAACCAAATACTAGGATTTCTTCTTTTACTAAAAAACGGGGTTCCTACAGGTTCCAACTCAACTGAAGTGTATGACTTTTTTAAGACCTTTTAGGACCCAAACTTTCAAAATTTAAGGCCTATCCAAAGAAAATTGTTGCTCACACGATCAAATGAAAGGGTAGGTCCTTCATATATGGTACATGTTGGTGGATAAATTATTCTGTCTCCATTCAAATTTGTCCGTCAAGCCTCGTTCACGAGTTTTAACTTCAAAAGAATATGTTATCCAATACGAGGCTGGACGGGCAAATTTGAATGCAGACAAAAAAAATATTTAAACCGTGAAAAAGGTCTATATACGATGTTATTTATATAAGTATGCTCCACCATCATGTATCATATATGAAGGACCTACCAGTGAAAGATTAAAATGCCGCTGCCCAGCAGGATTGTGGGATTTGAAGTGACTGCTCGTGCCCTTTTCAAGGCCTTAAAACCTGAAAATGCGCCCTACGAGGCCCTGAAAAATTATACCTTCATCGTGCGCAGTGAAGATACTATTTTCATTTTTCACGTGTGAAGGTATTTGTGTCGCCATGGTTACTAACATGATTAGCTAATTACAAGAGATCTTCCCGTTCAGTTGCCCGACCAATTATTTTGAAACTTTATTCACAAAATGTGGCAATTTTATCAGTATCTATAACATAAACAGAACATTACACGGCTGCTTCGCTTCGCTCACTCGTGAGAGATACTTTCAGCACTCCATAAAATTCGTATCCCACAGTGCTATGTAATATCCTTTACTTATACAATATTAAAACATTAGAACCACTGGTTTAGGAGTATGAAGGTAAACATATGGAGGGAAACGAACCAACCAGTACCTAAAGGGATGATCACACAAATCTTAACCTATATAGCACAAAACGCAGCACAAAACGTGACCAATAACAAAATAAATATCGAAAAAAAAAAACTTTGAGTATTTCGAGTAACAGTATTACCATTTACAGCATCTATTGAAACGAATACAATTTAAGGTTTCGACAATTGTTACCAAGACTGCACACATTACAGTCAAGAAACAATCACATTTTCTTTTCTTTTAAAAAAGTTTAATAATCGAACGCTTTCACGTATACACTAATCCAAAACAGTAACCAATAGAAAACTATCAAGACGTCATTTCTACGGGTAAAGCTTTTAGTCTGATAATCAACGCCTACACCCAAAAAAACTGTATCATTATTATCCTTTAGGCTGTTTGGGAACGACATGTTCAACACACTGATACATCGAGTCCTATCCGATTATCAACCCAAACTATTTACTTTAGAGCTTGCATCAGTGAGATTAATTGCTCATCATCGTCTCAGTAAAATGATTCAGAAAATGTTTGGTTGCTTTCGGGGAAATTTTTTTTTGATAGAATGAAACGTGGAAAAAGACGAAAAAACGCACGGTGAAACGCGATTTCCTTTCAGGTCTGAAAGAGCCTCATTAAAACCGCAAGAAAAGATGTCAAGGCTGAACCACTTTTGCAAACAAACTGCGGAGTTAACTACTTTTGATTAAATTTCAAACCAAAAGCTTGGTTAACACTGTAGAGTGTGCGAACTGTTCTAGCAGTCCAACTTCAGTGTCCAAAGAACAACACCAGTCCTGCGATAGGAAAAGAGCTATTTAGTAACAAAGCTTCTTTCATTCGCTTCTCTCAACGTCATCATTTTAATTCTCAGCTTCCGCTTTTTTAACAATACGAAAAAATTGTTATTTCTTGGACCCAAACCTTCAAAATTGCTTCAGCTTTACGTCTAAAAAATAACTACGGCAGTCACTAAAACATTTATTATCATTCCTTCTCATACGATTCCACTTTAAAAAAAACCCGAAAACTAACTAAAGAGACACTATCCTCATGTTTTAGGGTATACTAGCTGTTACAAAGCCAAATGTGAAAATGACAGGCTCTAAAAAGCTTCAACCAATAATTGTCACTGTGATAAGTTCTCTTTAAGGTTTCTAATAAAATAACACTATAGTTCAAATACAAAGATGTTTCTTTTCTGAATATCGTGGTACTTTAACAGACAACTAGATGCAGGTCCAAAAACTTAGAAACCTTAGAAAAACAGTTGTAACTGCAATTGTTGTAAATCAGAGATGGATGTGTGGGAGTTTGGCAGATCTTGTCTGCCGTCCCGGACACTTTCTTGAACGGAGAGTCATATTGTGGCAGGGCGCGAGCGATCTCCGCTGACCAGATCTTCTTGTTCGTGGGGAAGTCTGCTCTCGAACAACTGGAGAGACAAAGGAGATGGGACTGTCTGAAGGGGACTGGTGAGGAGTGGCTCTACTAGACGGCCTTGCAGGTGATCTGTATCGGAACAATAGAGGTTAACTCTCAAACTGCTCTTGACAAAAACATCACTAAGAGAATGCATGGCAATAGATAAGCAATTTGGACTGAGAAGAAGGAAAAAAGAACAACAACAATAACAGCAAAAAGAGAAAGAAGAAAACAAGAGCAAGTACAAGACCGACAAGAACAAGAAAAATAATAACAAGATGAAGAAGAAGAAAAAGAAGAAAAAGAAGAAGAAGAAGAAGAAGAAGAAGAAGAAGAAGAAGAAGAAGAAGAAGAAGAAGAAGAAGAAGAA
>JANCMA020486313.1:0-7500 GCA_024336925.2 Zoanthus solanderi | reverse complement strand
TGTAATGTAAATTTACCGAAGGATTTAAAAGACATTCCCTTTCTATTTACTTCAGGAAACCATTATTTAACAAAGTATATAGCTTATTACATACACAGATGTTTCTCAAAACGAAAGAGAGAAATGATAGAATGATCACTACTGCTGTTACTACTACTACTACCACTGCTATCACTCTACTACTACTGCTACTTATACTTCTAGTACTACTACTACTGAAACTACTTGTACTAAGCTCACTTCTTATTGGCAAAACCTGTATCTTTGTTTACTTATGTACAATTATCAGTTAACGCCATTTCAGGCCCTAAGCGTTCGGTTTTTGTCTTTTCAAGGTTTTGAATCTAACTCAAGCTCTACGAGAAAAAAAGACACCACAACAGCTTGTTCAAATGCCCGTTGTCACCGTAGAGAGAAAAAGAATCGAAAATCCAGACAGACTGAGGAGTTATAGTGAAGGCTTCACACAAAGTTTCCAACACAGAGCTCCATTCTTTTCGTGGTGCTGAGGTCACTGTAAAAGAATATTCTCATGTGCTTCTTACTTCGTACAAAAAGTCGTAGATTTTCGACCCAAGTCCGTATACAGGTTAAATCCCGATAAATCACATTGTTAATGGAGCTATAGTGCCATGTCCTCTTTGACAAAGTATAACAAGAACAGCCAATATGAGTTTGGGCCCATTCTCACACACTTTTGCTTCGTATACTTGGAGCAGACATTTAGTACCTACCCATATCTCACGGAGCTTGCTAAATTTCGACTTCAAATTCTGAATGAAATTTGCTTGTTTCTATGTTTATTTAGACCGTCCCTTTATTCTAGGAAAGTGAAGGAAGTCGAGGGCACAGTCCTACTGGGGAAGCCCTATTAGACAACAAGATTTTTTCTACTCATGTGAGATTTTTTTTCACTTTCGGCTCCACTAGCAAAAATGCTTATGAAGGCTACGAAATCAGAGTCAGGAAAGTTTTTTTTGCAGAAAACGATTCCTTCGTTAATTTACTGTATATTTTAAATGCTTTCCCTGACAGAAAGAATGTGGAGCTTAACGGAAAGCTGTTTTGAGAAACCTGCCACACTGATATTGTTTTAGAAATTGTGTTTTCCTTCTACAAATCTTGACAAGCCGTGACACGTTTCACACCTTTTTCTTTTTGTTAATTTTTTTGCAGTTGTATTCTATTGAAGCAGATCATAAACACTAATCTTTGAAAAAACGCCTGTCTATATGGTAAATCTTTATTTAGCTTTCAAGCCGTGTGTCATGAAACAAAAAGATTTTAAGCAGCTAATGACCATGCATTAAAACAGTATTGAAGAATTATTTTGCCAGAAATAACCTCTTCATTTATCGTGTAAGAAGCTCTTCCAGTTCTTAAGGACAAACCTCATTGTGGGAACCGATTACTGGTTCGCCATTGCTACAATTGGTGATGAGACTTTTTTGTTAATTAGTTTAAGGCGACTAATTTATGTCCATCATGATTACCTTGTTAAAAATATTAAGTTTAATTCAATGTCAATACCTTCTGGAACTTCAATTTAGTGTCATAAAACGAAATTTTATGGTACGAATTGCTGAATTGTAGCTCACATCAACTTTGGTTTCGAGTCTTATCCACGTTAACGGTGATTATTTATTTTGGTTCTAAAAAATCTATTGGAGTGTAATAGAAATGATTACTTAGGAAAATGTAATAAAATTAAAGAGTTTATTGATAAAAACGCCTCAAATGGCATTCAAAAATGGAAAGAGCAGGTTGATACTGGTAAAATGGCAAAGTTTCAGCTATTGACTTCAAATATGTAAAAATTGGCAAACACCAGAAAATGGGATATTTTCTAAGGATTTATATGAGTGGAGAGCAAGGCTTGCTCTCCAGTACCATTTTCACATACATTTCCTTAGAAAAATTTTGATTTTATATTTGCTGTCATTTTTGAAGTAATTAACGCTGAGACTCGAAACTATGTCTTCTAACTAATTTTAACCTACTCGTTCCATTTCTGAACCTCATTTTGTCATAACTAATTAATTTAAGGTGGATGTGATCATGTGACCTCTAACTGCAAAGGGCCTATTGCAAACATTTCCATGTGCTTAGTTCTTCTGTTCACACTAGGACTCACGGTGTGTTCATCAAAAGCGCATCAATTTGACAAACAGGTTACTGCACGAGATGATAAAGTGCAGCAAAGTGGTAATGCTTGTGGGATGTGGCTCAAACAGCAATAGCAAATGCGCATGTTTCTTAGCTTGTCTTGCCAACTAGGCTTAATAAGAATAAAACAACTAAACATCATGGCAAATTTAGGGGCAACCCCTGCTACCAACATTGCTTTAGTTCCAATAATAGCACTAGCACGTATTGCTTAAGAATTCGCCATGATGTAAACGAAGAGAGAACTGGGTTCAAGTTGGGACCGCAAAGCATCTATGGATTGATTGATTGGATGGACAGCCAGTGCGTAAACAATATGCCGATATGGTGCCTCTGTCCATCCAATCAATACATAGATGTTTTGTGGTCCCAACTTGAACCAAGCTCTCTCCTCATTTAGAACATGCCGAATTGCTTTGTAGTGAGCTTCTCGACTTGATCTTCTCTGCCTGGTTAGCTCAATTCGGTAAGGTGCCGGTCTTCAGTGCGGGAGTTGCTCGTGTTTGAATACCGGCCAATTCCTATCAACCGAATTTGAAAATACCTGGGAAGGTTCTCTCTTTGTAAATAATATCTGCAAACGGTGACACCTTCGGTTCTTCTAGACCTTAACCATGAGACTTGAAAGAGTCCACACACATACTTATCTCAAAAAGTTACTGGGCAGGGATCCCAGTGCTGCGTGGCCTATCTGTTCTACTGAGGGCATTCTTATTATTTCAAATGTATGTGAAGCACTGTAGTGTCATTTTACCTTAAAGAGTAGGGGAGTGATCCAGTGTTGTATGGTCGGTCTGTTCTACTGAGTGCACCCTCTGTGGAGAATCAAGCACGAAATGTAGTTATAAAAGCACGTACTCTTTACTGCTCTTAGAATTTTCTACCCATAGTGGGACTGTTGCTCGGTGGCTTGTGACCAATGGCACTAGCGGTTTGTAATCTGTGTCGGCTCTGAACGCATATCAAAGGCTATACAGGTATATCTGGTTTGTGAGTATACCCCATTCCACTGCTGCGGCTTTTTTTTCTAACTGCGAGTATCGCTGTTCAACGTCTTAGAACTTCTAGCTTTCACGTGAGACATAAAGAAACGACATTTAGTGCAGATCCATGGGGGTTGTAAAGGGTGGCTAGCCATCCCCTATTTTGGCTCCGTCTCTTGCTCTGAGCTCGGCGATTCTCCCGACTCAATTGTTTCTAAGGCCACTGACAGTGTCGTGGAAATCGATCGAGTTCTACATATCTCATCTATGGCTTGAACATTTGAAAGTGAAATAATACGATGGTGAATTCCTGGAAGCGCAACGGGTCCTTACATTCAAGTATGTTTGTTATATTGCTTCTAGAAAAAAGTTCTGACACGACGCTTTTCCCAAACGTCCTAGAACTTTTAGATATTCTGGCAGTATCACCTAATGGCAGCACGAAAGCAGAGCGATCTTTCTCCTGCCTTCATAGAAAACACAGATGCCAAACGAGAGAATGTCAGAGCTTGCCGGCATTGCAATTTATGCCCCTGCTATTCATTTAGCTAGACACAAAGGAAATTTTTTAAGCTGCTTGTAGCACTTCACCCAAGAAGAATGTTAATCTATATTATCACCTTTGTAAGTACCTAGTAACTGGAATTTATTCAAGTTCTACTCTTGTAAGAGGGCCCTGGAGGGGTAAAATGGGAATTGGGATTGGCAGGTTTTGCTCTGCGAAAATGGGATTCAAGCCACACTGCGACTGGGATTTGATCACTGAGAATGGGAAAAATGTTAAAAATCAAAAATGTGAATGGGATTTGAGAATTGCGAAGTGGGATATGAAAAAAAACTGGGAAATGGGATTGGTACACACCCTTCAGGACCTTCTTGTAATGGAATAGTTCTATATCTATCTGCTTTTTATTGTATTTTTATTTTGCTTGAATACTATATATCTGATGTAAACTTTAGATTAAAGCAAAACCGCCACAAACAAACTGAAAATGGAAGTTTAAACTATGTCACCTTTTGTGACCGTAGACACTTCAGTTCTTATAAATCATCTCCTAAAATACCCCTAGATCCGACGCTTACATTGCGTTTTACCAAACAGGTCTAATCAGAATGATGGTTATAATACAAATGCGAAAAGATGCTGTCTCTTTGAAGCAAGTACTCTGGGGGTTCAAACTCTACAATTTTTCCTTTGTCTAAAATCATCACTCTGTGGAAATCCACAATTGTATCCAAGCGATTTGTCAGGCTTAACACTGTTGCATCTCTGAACTTGCGGCGAATTATGTCTTGAATAAGTTCGCACGTTTCCTGGTCCACGTTTACTAGGGCGTCGTACAGAACTAAAATCTTGTTCCCCTCAAGTAAAGTCCTTGCTAAATTTATCAACTGCTTCTGACTAGTTGAGAAAATGTCCTTGTTATCTGTAACATTATAGTACAACTGGCCCGGTAGACTTTCGATGAAGGTTTTTAGTTGCACTGTTTCTAATGCTTTCCACAATTGGAAGTCTTTAAATTTTTCCGTTGGATCTAAATTGGTTCTTAATTTTCCGCTAAAAAGGAAGGGCTCTCGAAAAATAACTGATAGAGAGCTCCTCAAGAACTGAATGTTAAGGTTCAGGATATCAATGTTGTCAATAATAATACGGCCCTTTGGTCTGGATAGATGGAACAGGGTCGATAATATCGCCGACTTTTCACTCTCGCGACCAAGTATTGCTACTTTTTCTTTTGGCCTTAGAACAAAGCTCAGATTTTGGAGTGTGTCGCTCCCGTCCGTTACGTTCCGAAATTCACATGCGGCCTTAACAGGCCAGGCTGAGATTGGTTTAGCCCTTGTTTTGTAACCTGGTTCTTCTGGTAGATTTGAAAACTTTAAAATCCGCTCGACTGATGTCATGAGATTGTATGTGATAATGCCTTCGTGGACAGCCCAGTGGATCGAAATCACTAGCTGTAATGCATAAACCATTGCAAGTCCAGTAAGAGCTTGAATAAACACAAATAACAAAAGTGAGTACATATTTTAGATCAAAGACTGTCAAAAAGCTCAGTTTATTACATCCTGAAGGGGGGCTCTGTCACGCTATTTTAGCATCTTTTTGAAATCTCGAAGATGTCTTGCCTTCAACTGAATTTTGTAAAAGAATTGTTTAGGTTTGTTATTTAAGGCTATATTATGATGTTTATTCTGTTTCCTGTCATTTTTGTTGCTAAGGATGCTAAGGATGGAAATGGATTGAATCTTGAAAAAACGAACCTTTTCAAGTTTTGATGGTATCTCAACAAAAAATGCCAGAAAAGTTATTGCTCATTTTTAAAACATTTCAATAGATATTCACTTCGCAGCTTATCACGAACATTTTGTGCTTAAGTAAAACCACTAAGTAGCGATTTTAACGAAAAATTGACCCAAAACAACACAATTATTGTGACATAGCCTGTTTAATACCATTGAGGAGAACAGTGATCAATGCCCTACATAATCGCTTTGCACCATTTTTACAAACTCGTTCCCATGGCTTTTCCACGCGTGGCCACAAGCAACATCTATGAATAAACCCTGGGAACGAGATTAATGTATTTATTTATTCGAAGTCGAGGTTGGCAGATCTGGCAAGTTCCTAGGTTCCAGCCCCGCTATTTCCGCATTCTACCAAAGCTTACTTTACTTTCCAACTTAACCAGGACTGTAAATCAGCGTTAGCAATAACGCACAAATGTGCGTAACTTACGCAAAGAATAATGCCCTGACGCACTGATAACCACAGCCCTGCGTTTTTCTGAAGCAGAGAAAATAGAAATAGATTCGGTAGACTAGAACAGTATACACACTGAAATATTTCTGTGACCCCTTGGAAAGAGAACAAAGGGTTTGAGAGACCCCCTGAAAAAAAACAATATTGCTAACCCTGTAAATGTAGTAGCAGCGTGTGCAAACCCCTCACTCCAGTGCTCGGAAACGGGTTTAACTTTTTAGCTATTTATACTCATATGTACAGGATCTATATAAAATACGTCTTGTATTATCATGGAAATAAAAATTTTTGAACAGTTATAACCAATCGGGCAAAGCAGATGAGTACGTCAGGTGAGTATGTGACTTCCACGTTACTATTTAAGTGCTCTATGGTTTGTGCTTGAGCTAGATACAAAGTTTAAAATGGATCAAAGCTAAAACTTCTACTTACAATTTCTGGAGTCGGCTTAATGGCTCCGTCATCATATCAAGCTAAAACGTTATGATGACGGGGCCATTAAGCCGATTCCAGAAACTAAGGTGTAGCTTTGATCCGTTTTAAATATGATATGGTGGTTGTGAGTTTAATCTTATCTTCGACCCTTAGAAGGAGGAGTCCATGTCATGCCTTTATATTATTTTGGAGGGAAGAAAACAGATTTTTTGTACAGTTTTTAGATAGGAAGAAAATTGCTCTTGATTTCCAATAACTTAACGCCAGAGAAAATGTTTTTATATCTGAAGCGAAGAGGTTCTAACAATCTATGTAACAGGTTTTTGAAAATCGGCCATTTTAACTGATGTACAGGAATTCAGAGTAACTGCTAGCAAAACAGGAAAAGAGGATTTGAGGAATAGGATACCCAACATCTCCCTGCCTCAGTCTAGTATGATGTAGTCAGCAACAAGAAAACCCACCCTCCTACAGTTGTATTTCATTTACCTGCATCAGCCATCGCGAAGACCGCTGACAAGGCCACGGCAAACAAAAAGGCAACACCAATCATCTCAAGTCTCAAAGCAAGCCAGCGATGGAACGCCGTCATACTCAGCCACGCCTTACTCTCTTTGTTTTGATAGCTACAGGCAAAAATGAACGTAAACAAGTCAATTTAGAACTCTTTAAACTAAAATTTTTCAATTGATCTAAAGCAAACTTAAACTTAAATAACCTTAGAAGAGCATTAGGTGGAAGTTTTCAAGCCGCCTCCATCTAATTTTTGTTGCAGTTGCTATAGTAATATTAATAGAACTTTACGGTTAAAGTATTTCGCTAAACTGCGCTTTCAAATTTTTAATTTCTGTCTCACTAGGTGCCATCGTATGAAGCAAACACTATAACAAGTATTAAAATAGCTTTCGGTGACTTTCCTTTGAATCTTTGTACTCTCTTTTGACCTCTGAGGAGCTTGAATTGTTCTTTAGTTGACATGATCCTATTAACCTTATGTTGTTGCATAACCAAAACAATTTTTACGCGAAAACAATTTTTAAGCCCTTTCATGTCATTTCATTAATTCTATTAATGAAATTCTGTGCGTACCCAAATTTACGGTGTTCAACTTATCCATAGAGAAAATAATGCCTTGGGATCCCTGCAGTTACC
>JANCMA020486207.1:0-10585 GCA_024336925.2 Zoanthus solanderi | reverse complement strand
ACAAGAAGGGCGAAATATATATAAGAAGAAAAGGTTGGAAACACGCCATCGACCCGCTCGAACTCTAACGCTCGTAAGTCTCCAAAAATTAATTGAAATTCAAAAGTTTTTCGAAATCTTATCTTCAAGATAAATTTGCAACAAAGTTGAATCGTATTTGAATCCTCACACGAAATATTGCTGTTAAAATCAGTCATTTGTAGACCAAACAACCAAGCTTCAGGGCCGATATGCATTCTGTGGCGCAACGGATTTCAACGGTCGAGCAAAAAATCAGACTCAGTGGGGCAGACAAGTGCTAACTGGACACCAGTACTACGAATAACCATTGTGCGCACGAAAAATCAGAACTGCGATAAATTCAGCGCGGTGGTGTCCAGTTCGTACTTGCCTGCCCCGCAGTGCGTGTCGACGTCACAACCGTACTCTAATTTCAATAGGGCATAATTTTTTCATGTATTATTAAAAATGGCCAAGTCCGCAAGATTTGCAGCAGTAGAAGACGAAAAAATGTTTTAATTTATTATTTATTTACAAACATTTAAGGACCTAGTGAGGTTCCATGGAGAGAAGATAAGAGGACACGAGGTCCCTAACAAAGATCTTTCGCAAATGCTCAGAGCAGCAATATCAGGAAATTTATGTGATAACAAAACACTACAGTAAATTATAGGAGCAATAAATAAAACTAGAGAAAGTCTATAACTACACAAAATATACACGTAACTAAATTATTGTAAATCAAAACTACACTATAAGCAGAAAACACAGGCGCGCAAGTCTAGCAAGTTCAAGGTGCAAGCAGGTTAGAGCTACGACAGAAGGGTCAGATTATACGCCATGAACGGATATATATATTCTACTTCAAATGTGTGATCGAGACAATCAAGAAAGCGACGCTTTAGACGAAGCTTAAAAGCAGATGTAAAACAGGAACCTTAAACTGAACTGACTTTGGTGGGATCTCTTTTTACTATTGCTAAGAAACTTAACAAGAATCAAAATATTATTTTTAAGTTTTTATATAGTTTTATCTATCTCTATATACAATAAAAAAATGTTCAAGTCAACATTGCTTCTCGCTACAACGCTGTTTCGTGCAGCTAACGCTGTACTCGTCAGGCGACTTATTAAATATACCAAACGCGAAAGTATTCAATAAAATACAAAATTATGAATATATAAAATTGAAGGGCGCGAAAAGTAAGTACAATACAGATAAAGGGTTCATTGTTCCAAGTTAAGAAAGGGGCTATTTTTTGTACAATAGGTGTTTTTTTCTGTGACGACAAGTTGAGACAAGCTCGTTTCTAGTGTTCAGGGAGTTAAGTTCCGGGTGGCAGATAATTACATATTTCTCGTGAAGGCACAGGTTACATCGTTTGGATTTGGCCGAGTATGCTTTGCAGGATTGAAGGATTTTCCACGAGACAGAGTAGTTAACGTTGGAGTTTTTCAGAGACTAGATGTATTTGCTTAATTCAGTCGCGTTAGATTTGTTGATATTTCCGAATGAGCTGTTGTGGTTCAGATAACGCGATTTAAATGTACCTTCCGTTAATCCGACGTAAGTTTCATTTGGTTTGCCATCTGCTCGTGTGACTGTAGCTTGATATACAACGCTTGCTGCCTGGCACTTTCCGGACAGGGGGCAGCTCTCTTTCTTGCGGCAGTTGCACTGCTTGGATGTGGTCGATTCGCCGTTTCGTGCTTTGCTGAGCACAGCTGTGTTGTGGGATCTTATAATAGCCGGGATGTTAGCTTCACAGTATTCCTGTTGAATATTCTGCGTAAAGGGCTGCCCTCGGGGAAACTTGTGTCGATAATTCGTAGAAATTTGCGGCCGATGTTGTTGGCCACATTGGCACTGTATGGTGGGTTGTACCATATAGTGTTCTATTTCTGTTGCGTTTGGCCCTTGGTGGTCTTGGGTTGAATTTTAGCCGGTAGTTGTAGCCGCTTTTGTCTAATGCCTCTTAATAGGGTCGTGTGGATGTATCGAATAACTTCTTGTCTGAAGAAATGTTGGATAGTCTTCTATTAATGCCCTCAGGTATATTACGGAGAATGGAGGGGGGGGGGGAGTGGATGCTGTCACGGTGCACATATTGGGGCGTGTTGTTGGGCTTGGTGTGTGGCTTGAAACACCCAGTCCTGAGGTCAAGTGTGACATCGAGATATTTGAAGCATTTCTTATTGGCCTCGATGGTCAGCCTGAGATTATTATTGCTGAAGGTCTTACAGATGCGCTTTTTGATATTTTCAATCTGTCTCGGTGTTGCGACGAGTGCAGCCAGTACGTCATCGCGGTATAGACCGATCTTATTGCTAAACTCTGATGGTAGTTGGGACAGCAAGTAATTCGCATGTTTCTGCCCCATCATAGCTCCCCATCGTCACATCGAATAGTGATTCGCCTGAACACTACCTTCTCTGCACCAGCGTCTATATTACTACTTCTAATATTCGCCATTTTGAAACGCTGTCATGTGTTAGCTGAGCCCGCGTTCAAAATACATCGCAATCCGCATACTTCACCGTTGTTAAATAGGAGGGAGCACTTAGCTTGGATAATAATGTTCCTTTCATAGTCTGATATCTTGGTGTGCATTGTGGCGAACTCGAGGGCTTTCTTCAACAGGTCTTCGGAAATAAAGGGATAGAACTCGACTATATCGAAGCATATAAATGAGTGTGACAATAAATATTTTGTAACAATAAATATTTTGTTTACAATATAATAAATTAGGTGAGAAGTCATTTTATATGAGTCAAATGAGTCACGAGTCAAGTTATGAGTCAGTCAGCGGTTTTTCGCTTAAAGTTAGGATTAGGGTTAGGTTTAGGGTTTACCGATGTTTTTTGGGGTTGGCTTTAGTGTTATGGTTGAGGTTAGGGTTAGATTTAGGGTTTACTGGTCTTTTGGGGGGTTGGTTTGGGGTTAGGGTCGGGGTTAGGGTTAGGGTTTACCGGTGTTTTTCTCTCAGGTTGACTTTTGACTGGTGACACATTTTGACTCGTGACTCATTATGGATTCATTGACTCATTAGAACTTCAATCTCAAATTAGGTTGGCAATAAAGCAGAGAGCAATATCTATTAGAGTTAATAAAACTAAAACATACAAAAACAGATGAAAATAAATTTTATTTAACACAAGTGGAATAACTTAGAAGTACCAGATGAATGCTATGATTACGTTTAGTTATATAATGTTGATGTGCTTAGGAGAATGAAAGTTTTTGATTTCCATTTTGTTTTAATGACTTAAGAGGGAGTTGTTTCAATTTTTTATCCATTCCATTTCAGACAGCTGCAGCTGCGAAGCAAATATTAAGTTTTCTATAGTTAATTCTAGCTGCGTTTATGTAAAAAGTTAATCAGAAATCAAACTAGTTTTATACGTTAGAGTCTGGTCTAGTTTTCTGCTGTTGGTCAGTTGCTATGGCATACTTTAGGAGTAATTGACAGGTTACACTGCTGTGGTTCTTGTTGGGACCCTAGACATCGTACCTCATCTTTTCCAGTGTTCTTGTGATAACTCATTCAAAGTTCTTATAGAACCCTTATTATAAATGAATTTTTGGATCCCTTATCATGAATATATATCTTATGGACCCCCTTGTTATAAATAAATATAAATCGTGACCCCCCTTATCATAAATGAAATCTTACGAACACCCTTATAAATGAATCTTTGGACTCCTTATCATCAACGACTATCTTATGGACCCCCTTATTATATATTAATACCTCATGACCATTCTTATCATAAATGAAATCGCACGGACTCCCTGATCATAAATTAATGTTATTGACCCCTTATCATGAATGGTATCTCGTGGGCCTTCTTTTCATAATTGACTATCTCATGGCCTTCCTTATCGTATATAAAATCGCATGGACCCCCTTATCACTTAAGAAATAAAACATCTTCTCCGTGCCTTCATAGTTTGGTAAAAACCGAGGCGAACGTTTGGGAGAATTCGAGAGCAGATCAGTGAAAACCCGAGACGCGGTTGAAGGTTTTCACCTGCTCAATAATTCTCACAAACTGTAAATTCTCACAAATTTGAGACATCGAACCGCATCGCGCACGTCTTTTTCGTGCTTCATAGCGCTATGAAAACACACTTGTAGACCAATCAAAACGCACTTACTATCCAAATTATTTTATAAAACTTAATACCTTATGGACCCTTTCTCATAAATGAAATTTTACGGACTCTCTTATAAATTAACCTTATGTACTCCCTTATCATAAATGAATATCTTTTAGAACCCCTTGTTATTAATGAAAAAAGCGCCAAGGGGACATTATACATGTATATCTTATAATTCTTCCCCTGATTTTATTACATGGATTGACCAAGGTCGTATTGAATCTGTTTGTTAAACCATGTTGTTCACGCGGTTTACTGAATCAGTCTCCATCGTCTCGTTATATTGTAGATGTGACAACTGCAGCTTATGTTACCATTTTGGATGTCTTGATCCTCCTGTTAAGGTTGGTTTAGCCGTTTTCTTGCACTTGTCTTGGGAACGTGTTTGGAACTGACGCGTCTAAACATTGCAATTCTGAAGAAACTGGTTTTTAAGATATTCATAATTTATTTAGATCAGACCAGTTTAATTTTCTGTTTTACGAACAGTTAGGTCAAAAATTCTAGATCGGAGAGGGAAAAAAGAAAAATAAATAATAGTTGAGGGGATATTTGATAAATGTTTTAACATCCCTAATTATGTCATCCCTAATTGACGTTTCTACTTATTTCTTACACAGAGTAACCCAAAGAAGCGTGGATATTTGTGGTATTGTACTGATTGTGATGAATCGGTAAGTCTTGACTAAGGTCGTGTTTGTACTCAGCAGAGTTAGTTAAGTGACTGGTGCAGTATGTAACTGTTGGGTTAGGGACAAGAAGTATTGAAGTTCATGAACGGAACCTTCATCTTAGAATGAGGTGCTGAAAAATTGCATTGGTCAGACTGTCGTTTTTCATGATGTTTTGGTTCCTGTAATGAAAAATCCTGTGAATTGTTGTACTATAGATGACAGCATGACACCGGCTGTCTTGTAGGCGCAGCAGGTAAGATCTCTGCCCTTTGCCCTCTTACCACAAGGTCCCCAGTTCAATCCCCGGCGCTGCCAAGATCTAAACATTTGTGTGACCTTCTTGTCCGCCAAAGCTAACTCAGCTTTCCATCCTTCCGGGGTAGGTAAATGAGTACCAGCGTCTGCTGGGAGCTAACCTGCGATGGATTAGTGTCCCATCCAGACTCTACAGAAACCGGAGATAAGAGCCGGCTCCATGGGCCACTAGGCTCGCAAAGGATTTAGCTACGTATTCTGTTTATATATTAACTAGATTATTTAGTGTTGAACGTTATTTTTTTTAAAATGGCAACTCTTACAGAAGAAAATATGAAGCAGGTTATGGAAAAAATTGGGAAATTCGACAAGATAGAAAAGTCACTTATATCCAAGTGACAAATTCGACCAATTATCTAAAGATCATGAGGCATTAAAGCAAGAACACGCTAATTTGGTTACAGAGAACAAATCCTTAAAAAGCCAAGTACTCAGATCGAATAACAATATAAAAAACTTAAGCAAGGCAGTCAACGATCTTGAACAATACTCGAGACGGGATTGTGTGGAGATTCGAGGTGTGCCTTATACAGCACAAGAATCTACTGACGAAATTGTGGAAAAAATTGGAGAATTGATCAATGTAGAGATTGAGGAAGGCGACATCTCAATCAACCATCGTCTTAGTGATGGTGCAATCACAAGAAGCGATAGGGTGGAAATTAAAAGAGATCCTGCAATGATTGTAAAATTTACCAAACGTACGACCAGGAATACTTTCTACCAAGCAAGGAAAAGGTTACAGGGAGAGTCGACTAGAGATCTGCGTTATTTAAGACAGCGTGAACAGCCATTATTATATGCGAAATTCTAACATCCCTTAATCGAAAGATTTTCAATAGTTGCCTAGAGTTTAGAAAAAAGAACCATTACAAGTTTATCTGGACGCATTATGGTACGACGTGTCTCAAGAAAAAAAGTGATTGTGTTATATCAATTTAGGCCCAGCCCAGACGTCGAACTTCACATGTGCCGAACTAAATTGCATTTGAGGTCCATCCAACTCAATTAAGCCCGACTGTTGGGTCAAACGTCGAACTTTCTACGGTCGATCTCAATATCATTGGTCAGAATGTTGCCAAGCATGTCATTTGGGTCAGCGGGTATTCAAAAAAGAAAAGCAAAGTCAAAATGGCGCCAATTATAAATACTCGATTCCTTGTCTACAAAATGATTCGAAATTCACAAAGGAGACGATCGGCCGTGCAAGGTTTGATCCTATATCTTCAGAACAGGCGAAAACAGTTGATTCGCTTGATTTTTGTCCTTGCTGTACTTGTATTTTGACGGCACAATGCAAAAGCACTTCGCCATTTTACTTGCTCCTGTCGTCGTTTCCCACGAAACAGCGGTTGGTTTGATAGTGTGTGGCAAACATACTCTCATGCAAGATTTCAAAATTTCAAGTTTCTAGAGAAACATTTAGTTATATCCTCAGTAAGATAGAGCCAAGACTAATGAGGCAGACCGTAACAGAGGAGCCACTCTTACCAGCATTAAGGCTGGCAATATGTCTCTATCGACTGGCAAGGGGGGACTATCTCTAGACCATGTCAGAGCTGGTGGGTTGTGGTCGTTCAACTGTGGGTATGGTTGTTGATGAGGTGGTTGAAGCGATAGTTAAGGAACTCTGGGAGGAACACGTTTCAAAACACTTTCCTAAAACCGAAGAGCAAATTCCGTCAGAAGATCTTCGACACCGATGAGTTGTGGCAGTTCCCGTGCTGTTGGGCGGCCATACACAACGGTCACATACCCTTGATATGTCTTGATGGTGTTTTAGCGGCGTGCAGGGAATAAATTTTTTATTCAATTGTATTAATGGAATTGTGGATGCTAAGTATCGTTTTGTGTCGGGAAGCTGTGGGTTTCCTGGCAACTCACATGACTCAATTATTTTTCATTCTACGCAATTATGGAAAGACATGACGGAAGAACAAACAATCCAATCAGGGATTGCGAAAGATATTACTGGTATTGAAGTATCGCCACTGATTGTTGGTGATTCTGTCTTCCCATTTCGTTCGTGGCTGATGAAGCCTTATACAAATGCCGTGCTGACACCTGAGCAACGGTACTATAATTATCTACTCAGTAGGGTAAGGATGGTGACAGAAGGAGCATATGGGCAGTTGAAGGGGCGATGGAGGGTTTTACTTAGGAATTGCGAAAGTCCTCCTGAGAAAGTTCGGTTAAACGCCTCGGCATGTGTTGTGTTGCATAACATTTGCATTGACCGGGATGAAACTATGACCAGGCAGCTGGATCTAACTGTCGACCCAGTAACAAACATGTGAAGGGACAGAGATGTCATTCGCCAACTTCTTCAGACGAGGAACTGTTGAAAAGTTAACGACAACTCTACACAAGCCACTCTTGTACGAAATGCCCTCACTCGAATGCTGTTGGACGAAAAGAAAAGTTTAAATGTAATATAGGTGACATACCTAGAGCTTTGAGACACTTTTGGTTACAGTGGGCAACAAACTGTGTGAAAATGAGTTTTGGCCGGTTTCAAACTCCACTTGTATTTTAGAGAGGAATTTTTCCATGCATCTGGCTCAGTTGTGAGGGATAACATAAGGGACTGGTCAGAAAGTAAGGGGGGTGCTCAGACCAATTAAGGCAAGGGTCACACTCGGCGCTCCACTCCAAAACAGTTTCTTGGCGATTTCTTGAGTGTTTCAATTTTCTTTCATCTTGGTACCAAAATCTTCAGCCAAATTTACTCTACATTGTAAAATTTTATTTTATTTTTTACTTCTTATAAATTCTGTGTTTTGTCGATTTTTAGGTAAATTTTGGTACTCATTTCCGATCGCCTCATAGGCAAACTTGTTTGCATTATAGTAAGCCAGTTAGGGTTCGTTTGGATGTTCTTAAACGGAAGTTAGAGAAACAAACTACGCTCGTCCTGTACTCGTTTTTTTAAATATATTTGAGTTCAAAGTCAGAACTTCGCTAAATGGCGGCTTCGAACTCTATAACTTAATCACAACTGCTCAGAAACCACGAGCGTAGTTTGATTGTATTAGATGATGTTTAGACCTTTCATATTTTGTAAAAAAAGAAGCGATTTGCAGTAATTTTCCTTTCCTTCAAAGCTAGTTTTTGGTTTTCGGTGGGTCTAACTTCTGGCATGTCAGGTTTTTAGCAAATAGATTTGCCAAAAATTGACTAGGTTTCAACTTTGCCAAAGAAACTTTGCTCGTAACACGAGAGCTAACTGCTCAAGTGTTTCGATGAGAATTAACTAGCTCAGAATTAAAGAACTGAAAAGAACGTTATTTTTAAAACGCTTTCTATTCCACTTGATTTATATTGCCTGCAATGTTTTTTATATTGTCTTAAACTTTGATTGAATTAAGATTTTCACTAATACCACGCATCACGTTCCCAGTTATTTATTTATTTATTACTTGTGCCAGCAGCGAAGCGCGGCAGAAGTTTAGGTTTGCCCCGTGTTTTTTTTTATTTATTTATTAAGCTTCGCCTTAGAAATAAACTAAATGACAATACAGTGAATTAATGTCATAATAATAAATGTACAAGATTAAACGTAAAAAGTCACCATTATACGCAAAAAAGACTAAGGCAGGGTGACCACGACAGCTAACACCAATTACTGTGGGCCCAGGATTAAAAAAGTAAGAATTATGCTATACACTAAGGTATTATTTTAAACTAGTAACAACATGAAATAGGTTTTCAAAGGTTGTGCGGCGTAATACATGTTAAGCACAGATTGATTTCCAGGTTCTAGGATCCTCAATATCAAAGCGCAAAGTAAGTGTATCTTTATAGTATGAGAAAAATAGAGTTCTAAATTGGTTCAAGGTTACATGTTCAAGTCTTAGCTGGGAGGGGAGAGAGTACCAGATTCTTGAGGATCTTACAAAAAAAAGAGCGCTGGTAAGTAGAGGTGCGACATTTCTTTAATTTGGTCTGAAAGATTTTGCGCTGTTAGCCCTTGTTCTTGTGAGCTTCGTGTGAACGATGCATTCTGGGAGCACGTCATCGAGTGCTTGAGCTTTGGACATCTATCGCACAGTAGCTTGTTTGCCTTAGCGCACTGTTCGAGGTTGTGTTTTTTCCACGTTAAGTCGGAAGTCACGTAAACGCCGAGGTCTTTCTCGTGATGGGTGACTTCAAGTGGCTTGTTCAGTTTATATTGTACTGGAACTCAACTGGTTTGAACTTTCTTGTGATGTGCTGTTGCTTGCATTTATTTTGGTTAAAAACTAAGCCTGAGGAGCTGGACCAGACTTGTAGTTTATCTAGGTCGTTTTGCAAGAAGACAGCATCTTGAGTTGAGTCAACCCTCTGGTACAACTTAATGTCGTCAGCAAATGAAGCCACTTCCGAGTTCACCACAACATCATGGAGGTCGTTCACGTACAAGAGGAACAATATTGGGCCCAGGATGGAGCCCTGAGGACTCCTAACGTGACATCCATTGCAGGGGAGCTGGTGCCGAGTAGCATAACCTGTTGTTTCCGGCGTAGCAGGTACAACCGGAACCATAACAGCAGGTTTCCAGAAATGAGAAAGTTGGTCTGGAGCTTTTTCAGCAACACAGTATGGCCAACTTTATCAAATGCTTTGGACATATCCTTGTATACGACGTCCGTCTGCTTTCGAGCGTCCAGTAATGAGCCGATGTGATCATGTACTTCGAGGAGCTGAGTGGTGCAAGATTTGCCCGAGATGAAGCCATGTTGAACACTGCTGATAAGACAAAGTAAGTGGTCACGAATTTTACCCAACACGCAGCATTCAAGAACTTTGGAGACTATTGAGAGGAGAGAGATTGGGCGGCAGTTTTCTACATTCTGTTTTTCTCCTTTTTTGTGGATTGGGATGATATTCGCCAGTTTCCAGTCGTCCGGGAGCATACCACAGCAAAGAGACAAATTAAACAGCTGAGTTAGTGATGGAGCTATTTGCCGCGCTGTTTCTTTAAGGAGGCGACAGTGAATGCTGTCTGGACCAGTAGCCTTATTAGGGTCAAGGGTTAGCAGAATCTCCAGTACATCAGCCAAGGACTTGGGAGTGTATTTAGACCCCAACCTCACGTATAACAACCACATTACAAACGTTGCATCCTCATGTTTTTCAAAACTCTGCCAAATCAACAGAGTACGTTCAAGTTTTGACTCTAAGACCCTAAACACACTGGTAAATTCATTGGTTTTCAACAAAATGACATATTGTTCCTCTGTCTGGGCAAATACATCAGCCTCAAACATAAAAAAGCTACAGTTAATTCAGAACTTTGGATGTAAAATTGTCACCAACAAAAAGAAATTCGATCATGTTACACCACTCCTTCATCAATTAAACTGGCTTCCTGTGAAAGATACTGTTATGTTTAGAGACCTAGTACTAATGTTTAAATGCATGAATAATATGGCTCCTGGTTATTTAATCGAAA
>JANCMA020486100.1:0-10586 GCA_024336925.2 Zoanthus solanderi | reverse complement strand
AGCCGCCGATCAAATCTTGTCGATTCGTTACAAAACATCAATTTTTTTTAACTGCTCGGCTAACAGCTTAAAAAAAATTGATATAGTTGTTCTACTATGCGTAAATGTTCAAACGTCAGTTTTAGGGTTCAGTTCTCCTTTAAGAGTTTTACTTGTTAGAATCACTGTTATCTGTAGGCTGTCGTTTAATTAGGGTTGGTTAGCGTGTTTGTAAAGAAAGGTTTAAATTGGCTGTGATCCATTTTTAACTTAAATCGAGTGAATGGGCATGATTTTTACCAAGCAGATTTTTTTCATTCTCACAAAGGTGGATAGTTGCTCTTTATTTTTTTCCCTCCACTGCCAAGATTAGTTTATGCTATACACGGATAAAGTGGTTTGAATTTTTTTTTTTGCTGGAAATAAAGTGAAGTGTGTTCTGTTATTTTAGAAGCATTAGGAGCTGCCAAAGTCAGATCCTCTGATGATAGTATACAACTAACGATGATGAATATATACTTGTTATCTTAAGTTGAGAAAAAATGAGAGCCCTGAATAACAGGCTGAAGAAAGTGTAAATGATGCAGGATGTAATTTATTGGTCTTCAGAATTTCTCGTGAAAATAAAACTTATCAAACATACTCATGATGTTGCAGCAACTTTTACTTTCAACAAATTGTGAAGCGCGTGTTCATGATTCAAAGTGGTATCTTAATAATTGTGGTGGGAGGAAGAGTATTGAAAAGTTAAGCAAATTCTATAAAGTTTATAAAATACGGGACTTTATGATTACTTTGGAACTGGATATTTCAACAAATTGTAATTTTGATGAAAAAGTATGGAATTGACTTCAAGGGCAAATGGACTTTCAGTCAGTAGGTATTGATTTGGATCCGACGAAACTGAAATCTATACTTGTTTGAGTTTCAATCTACTTTGGAAAATATTTTATAGAACATTGAGAAAAAAGTAAGAAAATTTTGAGCTTTGGTCGAAAAAAGAAACAAGAAAATTTATTTGTGTCATATAAGAAAAACGTGAGAACATTTTCAGGCTGAAATATTGGTGAAACATAAGAACGAGCTTCACTGACGTTTATGTCCCTTGATTCAGTTCAATATTATCTAGGTACTGATTCAGTTCACTAATACCTTGTCACTGAGTTGATTCAGTTTAATATTACCTCGTGAATGCCTGATTCAGTTCAGTACTACCTAGTCACTGACCAGTTCAATATTACCTTGTCAATGACCTGATTTAGATCAGCATTAGTATTACCTGGTCACTGACCTCAGTACTACTTAGTTACTGACCAGTTCAGTATTACCTTGTCAGTGATCTGATTCAGTTAAGTTCTAACTTAATCAGAGACCTGGTTCAGTTCAGTAATACCTAGTCTCTGATCTGATTTAGTTCAGTATTACAGTGTCACTGACCTGATTCAGTTCAGTAATACATAGTCACTGACCTGATTAAGTCCAGTATTACCTTCTCGCTGACCTGATACAGTTCAGTATTTAGTTTCTGACCTGACTCAGTTCAATATTACCTAGTCACTGACCTTATTCAGTTCAGAAATACCTTGTCAATGACCTGATTCAGTTCAGTATTACCTAGTTTCTGACAATATTCAATTCAGTAATACAGTACCTAGTCTCTGACCTGATTCAGCTCAGTATTATAGCCACCAATGCACTTTTTTTATAATAAAATGTTTTTTATCATTTACCAATTTGTTCTATTTATTTAGTTTGGAAACACAGCTTTGAAGCTGGCTGTTGAAAAAGGGCATAGTGAAGCAATCGAAATGTTAATCTCGCATGGCGCAGATGTGAATATACGTGATGTAAGTTTGCTGAACAATGTATATTACCACATACATAAACAATGGGGATGTACCCAGGTTTTTGTATAAATGGTTCAAGTTGTGGAAGTATAGGGTGGCCATGAGAAGAATTCTTAAGATACTAGTTCATATGTAATGTTTACCATCCTCTGCAGCAATAATTTTCACCAAATGTGAAGTTGGGAATCTGTTGATCATGAAAAACAGCCTTTAATGCTAAAGTAAGCTATTGACCAAGAATGCAAAGGGTTGAACTTCCCCTAACTTTATAGCATAGTGTTTACAAATTTCCAAGTGTAATTGTATTTTGCACTACCAAAAATGAACAGCCCAAATCACATAAATACACTGTATCAAAAATTCTGTTTAAATTGAAGCATAAAAAGTCCTTTTTAAAGTAGTTTTTATCGACTGTTTTTGTTGAAAAAACTTTCATTTGTTTGAGTTGATATTTGGTGTGAAATCTCTCCCAGTTCTATTAAAAGTGTAAAAGATTATTTGGTCTAGCTTATGACTGTTGCAAACATCGACCAATTTGTCATAAACCATCACTTTTTTCAGACTTTATTTTCGAAATTGCTTAAATTCGTACATAACCGCTGCGATAATTCATAACGTTGTTTACACTTCAGTGCAAACTCGATTTCTATAATCGTTGTACACGTCAGAGTGGCATTGATTGACCCACTTAAAATATCCTCTCTTCCAGTTGTGGCTTCATAATTCAGTGTTGCACCGGTATCGGACAGCTCATTGGTTAAGTTGCGTACATAACTGCGATTATCATTCATAACGTCATTGTTTACACCGCGATACAAACTCAGTGTTATTAATCATAATCGCGACCATCATTCATAACATTATTGTTTACACTACGGTACTAACTCCTCAATAATCATAACCGCGACGATCGTTCAAACGTCATTATTTACACCGCGATACAAACTCAGTACCAATAATCGTATTCGCGACCATCATTCATAAGTTCATTGTTTACACCACGGTACAAACTCAGTCTCAATAATCATAACCAATGACGATCGTTCATATTGTTTACACCACGGTACAAACTCAGTCTCAATGATCGCTTTTTAACTGTTGCGGTAAAAAACGGTAAATTAGAGATTTCTGAATGAAAATTTTGCAAGTAATGTTTTTAACAATTAGTCTAATAAATTTAACATTTACATATCATAACTGACAAAGAAAATGTATCTTATGCAGTGCTTATCTGTGATCACTGATGTTGGTATAGTTTTCTTTGTGGTAGAACGGTGAGAACACCCCCTTGCATTGTGCGGTTGATAAGAAGAAATTGACGGCTGTTGAAATATTGTTAATGAATGGTGCTGATCCCAATCTTCCAAATAAGGTAAGTTTACTCTGTCGAATGGAATACTTTACATATACCTCGTATTTACTTTTAATGGCAGAAAGCTTTAACATTTTGTGCCTTTGTTTATCGTGCCTAATTTAGTGACAGATGTCGGATTTATATTTAAATGTCCCAACTAACTAAAGAAGTAAAGGTCAGAAGCTATGTTTTTACCATTTTCAATTAATGACAAAACACAAGAATGGTCAAAATATGTAAAAGTAAGTTAATTTGGTTGTTCTAAACTATTGTTTTTTGGTTTTCTTAGCAAAGGTTTTAAATTCAAGGGATTGTAGATGTTATTTGGAATTTTAGAATAGCCTTGATTTATAAAGAGAGTAAATTTTAGAAATGCATATACAGCTAGAATAATTTGCATAATTTGCGCTCAGTGACAAAGCGAGGTGACAATAATATTGTTGCTATGCTTACATATAAAAATCATGCTCTTCACAGTTACATCAAATAAACTTATTCTTGCTGTTTACAACTAGATTTTTTTAACTTTTTTAGAGGCTTGAAGTTTACGAGTTCCGACAATTTAAATTGACGTCCCAAGACTCCGCAGTTTGTGTAAAAACGAAATTGCATATGCCATGTCAAAAGGCAGCATTTTGTATATTTATCTATTCGACTAAACTGGAACGAGAAAAGTATAGCTTGTAAAGACTGGGACTGTACCACTTGCTCTCTAGATGTTAGAGATTTAAGAGGAATGTTTCTTTAGCTAGACTTACATACATGCATGTGCTTGATATTAATGAAATTGTATTCATATATAGTCGCTCAATTCGCCATTAAGGTGATAAAAAAATTTTTTGCATGTCTGCAGATATTACTGTAACAATGATTACTTACAGTTTACACCTGATCTAGTGCCATTTGTCCTGTAGGATGGAGAGACGCCCCTTCACAAAGCTGTGAGAGCTGAATCGGAAGAAATTGTGCGTTTGCTTATATCGTCTAACGCATCGACAAATATGAAAAATAAGGTAATTTTCAGCACATATGTGCTGGTAGTTAACATGAAGCCACTAAAATGGGCATTAGGCCACGATGGTAACGGGCATTAACCCCAATTGTTATAACTCCCAACTCAAAATACCTTTTCCGATTGGAAGAGAACGTTTCACGTGTCATGGGTCAAAACTCACTATGGAACTTAAACCACAAACGTGCTAGGGCCACAGACGGTTTTTTTGAGGAGTAAAGCTCGTGTGAAAGAACAAAATCTTCATCTGAAATTGAGTATTCAGCATAAGGGTATTCTAACAATTAACAATTCAAGTTCCCTGAAATACATGATTTTGGATCTTTCTGATTGTGAGAACTGAGACAAGAAAAGGGGGCGGTCGTCGCGTTTGCGCGCTTTTGCAGCTAAACTCTTGATTTTGGCGCCACAAACCCCGTCTTAGACCCAGACCCCTGCAGTCGAAAGTGGCGTCCGTGGCCCAAGAACGTCTGTGGCTTACGTTCCCAACTAACTCTCTAGGTCAAGCAAAACTCACTAACTTCCCAGTGAAACAACGACTTGAACTTTCTACTCGCACGTGATCAGTTCGTGCGCCTTTGAAACAGTGGCAAATTTGTTTGCCAGCCCTTTCAAGCAAATATTTTTACGCAATCATGGCAGCTAAACGATTTCAAACAAGAAGTGAAGAAAAAGTTGAACAGCTTCTACTTCTTCTTATTCACGTTCATTTTTAAAAGTTCAATTTTTTAATCTTTCTTTATGTATAGTTATTTGTGATTTCTATTCTAAATGGAATTTAAGCATTTGCCAGATTTACCGAATACCGATTTACAATCATTGAAATTGGGTTGTTTTATTGTCGCCAATACTTGGAAGCGAAAATATGCAGATTCTTGACGTTTTTTTTGACAATGCTTTATACTTAATCGAAGACTACGTACGGTGTGTGAAAACGCTTCAAATGTTTGTTGAGTTCTTCTAATCCTTTGTTAAAACAATGAACTTGTTTCCCAAAGGCCTGCTGATGAATTCTAAAGCAAGGAAATTTTTAAAATTTTTTCTACGATATAAGTTTTAGTTTTTGACAAATTTCATTGAATGCTTCACTACTTGCTCCTAAAAATTGTCCTGTTTGCGTTAATTTTTAAAAGTTCTATTTTTTAATCTTTCTTCATGTACAGCTATTTGAGATTTCTATTTTATTCAATATGAACTTACGCCATTTCAATTATGTACAGCTTCGCTTCGCGTATTAATAAAATTTCTCGCTCATTATGTCGCCAGCGCGTGCGTGTATATGTAAACAAACCACACACATCAGTCTCGTAGTTAATCCAAATTCTGTTTCTGATACTTTGGTCGATTTGGGAATTTGCATGAAACTTCTTAATGTCTCTTTATTAAAGAAAATGACAGAGCAGGAGTAAATGGCTTCAGTTTTTGATTAAAACACGCCATGGGATTTTTATACTCTTGAACTGAAGTCAGTGGCCATGGAGGGTTGTTCAAAGCCATGCAGTTTAACTTTAACCCTGTGCTAATCCAAAGTTTATTGAGTTTTTAGAAGGGAATAGACTGCTCATCAATTTCTTTTCTGATTTTTCGATACAAACCTCAGTTTTCATAGATTGAAAGTTTAAAAACTCTGGGTTAATGATAACTGACAACAAGTATTACCTACGTTTTTACAATAGTTTCAAGAAGGGAGAAGTGTAAAGTTGGTGTTAATAGCCAGTTTCTATACATTGATCAATAGGACGGTTACACCCCTCAGGATCTGGCAAAACTGGCGAACCTGGAGGATCTATTTACAGAACCAGTAAGTTTTACCTAGTCATGCTTTCTATTTTCTTTTTGTCTGAGAAACATAGCAAGTAATCCCTAATTAATCAGCTAGAGTTTGTTTAAGGGATTTCCCTGAGCTCGCCAAATACCACTGTCTGAGAAACATAACATGTAATCCCTAATTAATCAGCTAGAGTTTGTTTAAGGGATTTCCCTGACCTCGCACAATACCACTGTCTGAGAAACATAACAGGTAATCCCTAATTAATCAGCTAGAGTTTGTTTAAGGGATTTCCCTGACCTCACCAAATACCACTGTCTGAGAAACATGTTCTTGCAACTTTCTAAATATGTACCACCCTCGTCTGCTGCCCTTCCCCATCCCAATTTTTTTCCCCCGACCCTATTCTCATGTTTGGATTGAAAAAAAACAATAGATAAGTTGGCAAAAGCAAATAGTTTGCGCTTGTATGGACATGTTTTGAGGAGGGAGGAGGATGACGTTTTAAGAAAGGTATTGTGCTTTATGGTGGAAGGCCAGAGAAGGGGGGACGGCCGAGGAAGACCTGGAAAAATCAAGTAGAAGATGAGATTAATTAAGATTGGTTTGAAGAAAGAGGATGCCCTTAATCGATCAAAGTGGCGAAAGGGTATGAAGATGGTCATGTCGGGAATAGGGTGAATCCTGCTACCATCGTCAACGGGGACAAAACCGAATCAAAACTGGTCTACTACACACTGCACTATTCTCTCTTCCTCTTTCTCACCGTAACCATCTCTATCAATTGGTTGATAATATATTTTAGCATTAACTACAACAGACATAGCATTCATTTTTTTCCAAAATGAGAATATCGACAAAAACTTTTTGCGCTTTATGTGAGGCTTTATGCTTGATTAACCATGAATTGCCTGTAGTTACGTGAACTAGTAGCAGAGTTTGAAACCTCCCAAAAACACTCATGTGATGTTTTTCTAAAACTAAATAGCGCTGTGAGTGAGCGACATCACTGAATTCTGAGTCCCCGCAAAACTCAGTCAAACAAAATTGAAAATGCTGCATAACTGATTATTGCCACTGCAAAGTCATCATTATCATCATCATCATCATCATCATCATTCACATTTTAAACGTCTATTTTCCATGCTTGCATGGGTTAGACGGCTTTGGTAATGGGTATCTTCTACTCAGTTCGATTTTGTACCAAATCACGATCAATATTCGGAGATCTTAAATCGCTATCCACGACTTGGTACCAATTCTTTTGTGGTCTACCCTTTCTTTGTTGCCCCTCATCAACTAAGTCTCTGAATTTCTTCCCCACGCTATCATCACTGCATCTCTCTACATGGCAAAACCTCCTTAATCTGCCTCTTCTAATAAAGTTCGTAATGCTATCAAGGTCCAAACGCTCTCTCAGTTCTGAAGGAGGTGACATTATACATCCATCATATCTTATTTCCAGTAATTCAGAAAATGAAAAGGTACTTGGAACAAAGTTCGGTCTAATCTTTGTCTGAGTCTAGCGTTGGGGGAGGGGAAATGTCCTCATTTTATATAAATATGTTAGCACTCGCCTGCAGCACTATAGTATTTTTCTAAAAATATCTTTTATGATTCCAAATGTTATTGGACCAAAGATAACTATATTTATCTAATATAGACCCTCATCTTTGCTACATGTTTTAAATTTGGTTATTGCTTAAAGCAGTACAGTATTATTGACCTATTACATAATAGAGATTCTAAGTTATGGCAAAGAATAACTTCCGCAGAGACAGCACTGTATGATCTGCTACCCCCACAGAGGTCTAGGCATCTCAGGGACAGGGCACACAATTTTATTCTTCCTAAAGTGCGTACGAGGCGTTTTAAATTGGTTTTTATAAATAGATCCTCATTTAACAATTATTGATTTTTTTAACTTATTTGTCAATTTCTTATCATTATTATTATTATTATTATTATATAGATCATTTATGGTGTAAATTGAGCACGTCTGTTGTTCAATATATTTTTTATCATTTCCAATAAAGACTATTGTTGTTATTATTATTATTATTATTATTATTATTATCATTATTCATATGTTGAAAAACTTGTTTAGATGCTTTGTTCATTTGTTTGATTTAGAATTTGCAAAAAGAAACTTTTCTAAGATGTTCGATGTTTTTATCCAGGCTAGTGGTTCGAGAAATAATTTACGTACATTTGGCAAAGGGACACACGTACATTCCGATTTTGGTAAGTTGGAAAAGCAGTTAAATTCTGGTATTTGTTCAAGTCGTCTTAAGGTCAGTTTGAAAATATCTTCAAAAGCGTTAAGGTGACCATTTCTAAAAATCATTAATCCTCAGTGCGTACGGTATCCACGATTTTTTATCGCACCTCGTCCAAGGAACGCATAAACTGATTGCATTTTTGAGAGTCCAGTTTTACAAATTTTCCCTGCCTCGCCCCTCTCCCATTTCCTAGGAGAGTGCAAGCGGTACGGACGATGCACGTCCACCAGGTGAGCCAATGATTCCGGTACTTCCAAATCTTACCAAAACTCATAAATGTGGTTGGCTAGATTGAAAAACCGCTACTCAAATTGACATGATTTGAGTCACCGATTGGAATGGAATCCGTGACCCTTAAGGTTAACGTTCAGAGGAGTATGTCGAGTAATCAGGATGCAAAACAAATTCGACGCAGAATTACACTGTCTTTAAAATACCCCAGTACCGAGCTCCCATGCGAGTCTTTAACACAGTGGGTAGAGCATCTGGCCAATAATAATCAAGTAAACTACGTTACGAACGAGAGTCACCGATGTTACGAACGAGGTTCACCGACGTTCTGAACGAGAGTCACCAACGTTACGAACGAGGGTCACTGACGTTATGAACGAGGACACCGATTCAATATACTGAGGCAGCGTGGCTCATTGGTCAGAGTCTGGGATTTGAATGCGGATGACATGGATTCCGAATCCCTAACTCGAACTAATGAATGGTTTGTCCTCGGTGATCTCAAGGCCAAATTCACCACTCTTTGGAAAAAGCCAACTGGTTTGTCTTCAACCAGTTTGGATCCTTAACTGGGGGAAGCAGAATCTTAACATGACATTAAAAGCACCTTACTTTATTAATTTCTTTATTGCTGCCGCAGCGAGCGAGCCTGAAGCAAGCGAGCTAGGCAGCATCCTATTTGGTGCATGGTGTTCAAAAGTTCAAAATGCAAAGCATTATGGTTGGTAACATTTTTAACCAACATTCCTTGTGTGCCAAATGGTACATAATTTTTTATTTGCTTTTGAGACAAAGCATCCAGTGCACTTGCCTGTAGTTTGTTTCTGAATTAAGAAACTGCAGGTATCAGAATACTTTGTCTTTGAACAATAGTTCTTGGTTTCAATAGTAATTTAGCATGCACTTTGTTTTCTTAATGTTCTGAATTTTAAAATAAAAGGGAAATAATTGGTAATAACATTTCATAAACATTTGTCTTATGAATATTAATTAAAAAATAGGCTGAATATTTATTTATTTAATATTTATTTCTATCCCCTTTTATAGTTTTATCATCTCTGCTTGAAGGCAGCATTTAATTACCTTTTAGGTATACTAGTTTTAGTCAATATAAGGTTGGAAATTTTTGTTTATTGCCATCAGTAGTGCAAGGAGCTGTTGTTTTGATCGATTAACCCTTTATCGGAGCAATGGGAAGTGCATATTATATACCAAATAATTGCTGTGAAGCAAGAGCTGCTAAACTAATCTTTTTGTTCTTGCATTCCTGAGCATGTGTGGTACGATTATATTTGATGCCATTTTTGGGGTTGTGCTCTCAAACCTTAATTTCAAAAACAAGGCCACGAGAGACTGGAATTCAGTCGACTTCACCTCACCTCGATCGAGGATTAAAATTAAATGTAAACAGATTTACCCCACTCTAACAGCAATCTCTTCGAGCTCCCACTCTCCATCTTGCTTGATTCATGGCATCCTCCATCTCCAAGCCAACATTGATCTTGCTCTCCTTCCCCACTTGCATCTTCCACGTCTTTGTTCGTCCTTGCTTCCTCTTGCCCTTCACTTCAAACTCCAATGCCTTTTGCAAAACATGCCCATCATCCCTGCTCAACACATGCCCGTACCATCTCACTCCATTTGCCTTTGCCATCTGGACCACTGTTTACTTCAATCCCAACGTCTACATTAGGTCCTCTTTCCTCTTTTTCTCCATCAGTTTTGCACCACACATTGCTTTCACCATTGCTCTCTATTCTATTACAATGGGGGTGGATAGGGGTTTAATGAATTTCTTCCTCTTTCCTTCAGTTCTCAGTATTTAGATATTCTGCCACATCCATCTTAATTAAGATAGAAAAAGTGTTAATTATTATTCTTACCAGGTGGTCAGTTTGTTGGAGAGAAAACAACCCTTGGTGTCTATGAGTCCCAAACTGATTGGAGTCCAGAAAAACTTGAGGTATGCTCGCAATTGGTAAAATCTCTGCCTTCTAGCCACAAGAGATTCAAATATTTGTGCAGCCTTCTTTTCTGCCTAAGCTAACTCAGCTTTCCATCCTTCCGGGGTAGGTAAATGAGTACCAGTGTCTGCTGGGAGCTAACCTGCGAT
>JANCMA020485998.1:0-10587 GCA_024336925.2 Zoanthus solanderi | reverse complement strand
ACTGGACCGAATCGCTAATCGCGACATGAAAAAAAAAAAGAAAAAGAAATGGAACCCAAACGTTGACTCGTGGTACCACGAGTAATAATTTTGAACTTTTACTCCAGCGAGACTTATCATTTATCAGAGCATACACTCAAATAATTTGGAGGACTTTCTGACCCATCGCACTGACACACATCAAAACAAATTTGAGGCTTGGGCTTCTTGTGTACAACAGCAACACTTTGCGATGCCTTTGTTCGATTTTTCCTGTTTGATTTTTCAAAATGGAATTGAACTCTTTCCTGATTTACAATAACGGAAAACAAAACAAGCCAGCTCAGTTCTTCTTGCGTTTCAACGATGCTAACGAAGTAGTGGGAGCGCAGGGACTTGAATAATTATCTCCCTATGTCAGTCTTATGGCGAATGATTTTGAGAGGATCATCTATGATCAGGCCTATGCTTTTTTTTTACAAATAAAAACCTCGTATCCAACTGCCAATTAGGCTCAAGATGCCTCCACTCCACAATTACTGCTCTTTACTAATGAGTGGGCATATAATATCGATAGGGGAAATGTCAATGCAGTAGTTTTCCTGGACCTCAAGAAAGCATTTGATAATGTGAACCATAGAAAAACGAAATTAAAAGCATTTGCTTTGGAAGCGCTGCAAGTAACTGGTTCGAATCACAGCCAAAAATGTGTTGTGAATGGTTATCTTTCTAACAGCGGCTCCTTGCGGTATTTTCCAGGGGAACATCTTAGGTCCTCTTTTCTTTCTGGTATATATAAATGACTTACCAAATTGTCTTGTAGTCTAAAAACCACGTATGTATGATGACGAAACTCACTTAATATTCGCAGGTTAAAATGTAAAAGATATAAAGCTTAACCTTAATCAAGACTTTGCAAATGTAAGTTAGTGGATCGCCGCACTAGCGGTACGGTGCTTTAGAATAGCCTGCCACTCGAGTTACGGCAAACACTTTAAGTAAATTAAATTTTTATAATGGTTTAGAATTTTAAAGTTCTGCTCTTGATCTTCGCGGCGGTGTTTACTGATGGAACTTGATTGCTTCTTATGTTCACAGATGCGCGTATTAAGATGTCGACAAGTATAGCCGATATAGCTTGATGTACACAAGCCACATTTAAGATGATAAACAACATTGTGTTGGCTGACTATCGCAGGCTTCTTTTCACGCTTCATTAATTCATCCCCGATGGATTTAATGGTGTAAATTTTGATAAACTTAGTTGACGAACAACATCAGCAGCTATAGGTGGTTTGCATTGGTCATCATACAAGCACCACAACACCATTAAAGTACTGATAGGTATTACACCTCAAGGTACAATCGTATACACATCTGAGGCATGGGGAGGGCGGACCTCTGACAAGTTCCTTACTGAGAACTGTGGTTTTTGAAAAAACTGTTGCTTGGGGACATGGTTATCGCAGATCGTGGTTTTACCATCAGTAAAAGTCTGCAGGCAAGCTAAATTAGTAATCCCTGCTTTCGTAAAGGATAAAGACCAGTTAGACCCAGTAGATGTAGAAAAAAATAGGGGTATAGCTAATGTTCGTATTCATGTCGAGAGAATTATTGGTCTGCTTCACCGAAAGTATACAATCCTTGAAAGTAAACTACCAACCAACTTCCTTATAACCAACTCTAGTTCGGCAGATGCACAGGTCCCTTTAATTGATAGGATTATTAGAGTTTGCTCTGCACTGGTCAATCTATATACACCAATTGTTCCCTTAGACTAAACCTAGGTATAATTAAAGTCTGTACGTACAATAGATCAAGAAGTTCTTGGATGTAGCAAAATTCATAACATGTTTTGATTGGGGAGGGGAGGAATTGGTATCTCATACTTACATTGATATTTTAAAGTGTATATGAAAGACTTTTTTTCTTATTTTATTAGTGTTAAAAAAAGAGTTTCAAAATTTTTAGCTCCAGAAATCGTCTGAAACCTTTTTTGATTTTTCTTTGAATACTCGAAATTTTGGCTTAAAAATTTTACCATAAACTGCACGGCCAAAAGGTCACTTGTGACATCAGTTCAATCCTTTCGTCTAAATTAGCTTTAAGTTTCTGGGCTGAAGAAAACTCGATGTCTCTTATTCTCGCATACTCGATTTCTTTCACAAACGAAGGCAAAACCCATGCACATTTGATCTGCGTGCAAGCGGGTTTTTCGTAAACTCTGCCCCAAGCTTCAATGTACCATAAAACACTCGCTACATGCGTGCAAGATTCGGCTGCTTTGCAGCCTTGACAATGAGCAGATAAAACTGTCCCATCTTTGGTGGCAATGATCCACACAGGAACCAAAGAGTCGTTCATTCGCTGCGAGTGTCGAATCTTCGCGCGTACAACATGTTTGTTGGCGATAATGTGGCCTTGAATGTCAGTGATCCAACCCGACACAAGTTGTTTGTATGCTTCTGTACTTTTATGGCTTTTGAACTGATCTTGGGTTTAATAGCTTGTTTCAAGAACCAGATATGAAAATAACGCCCTTGGATCAACTGGAGGCATGCATCGATCAAAATGGGATCGTTCCCGATCGCCGAAATCTTCTCAACGTATTGCTTCTTTACATGCGGTTCTAGACAAGATGCATACTTTGAAAGTGTAGTAACAGATTTAAAAAGAATTTCAGAATAGTTACTGTCGCCAGATGCCATAAATTGATCGAAATTTTCAGAGTTGAAAGCGAGCGTGACAGATAACACACGTGCAGGTTTAGCGATTACCATAATATAAGTAAACAAACCCGTGGTGCACCAATACGGCGGACATGACCTCGTGACGTCATATGCAAACAACCTATAAAAGAATTACTATTTTTACAGTCGGAGTACAGCTGGTCTTACTCTGTTTTTTTTTGACAAGTGAATGAGTGATAATATTTGGATATGATTGAATTAATTAGAGGTTCTGGATAATAAGACCTTTGATGAAACCCGTCAACATTGTATCCTTCATGTTATAAGCAAACTACGCACCAAGTACGGCTGTTCACATCAAAAGGATCTCCAGACTATTGTACAAAAAAACTGACGTCGACAAACAAATTCTAACATCTCTCGTCACAAGTTATCCTTTTTTGAAAAGTTAGTCTTATGTTCAACTATCTAGATCGTACATTTTGATGTAAATTTACATTTAGAACGGTGCTACACCGAAACGTAGTTCACTTATTTATAGTATAATAAATAGTACGGTTTGTTTGGTAGTAAGCCAATTACATAGACTAATTTACAATCACTATGAGTAGGCTCTAAGCAGTTATGAACATTCCAATTAGCAACAAAAGACACATGTGCAAAGGTTTTTAATTCTCCCAATATTTCTGTTTATATTATTAAATGACCAAGAGAATTCAAGTTGGATAAGAAGTCACATTGTTTTAACACTAGACCTTCAATTAATGTACCTTTAAGCCAGTTGAACCGGGATTACCCTGTGGACCTGCTTCACCATTGTTCCCAGGTTGACCAGGAGCCCCAACATCCCCTGTAGGTCCAGTGGCACCTCGGGGACCTGGTCTACCCCTTGCTCCCACAATTCTGACAATTTCTCCTCTCTCACCTTTGCGACCAGGTAACCCAGTAGGGCCATTCTCTCCTGGAGGACCCTAAACAAAATATTATGATGTTAAAAATCACTTAATCAAAATGAAATCTTAATTTAAATTTTAATACTGATCAATAATTACTTTTGAAATTCTATACTATGAATATAAAAATATCCCTTCTTAATTAATAACAAAAATTTAATTTAACTAAATTGTAAGTCAAAAAAGGTAATTATTTTGATAATAATTAAACAGTAAATGAAATAGCTTTTTAAACTAATCTTTGCTCAATTCTTTTAGAATTGTTGTTTATAGGGCTTTCATATCTTGAAGGTTTATTAAATTTGTTTTAGTAAGTTTATTTAGTATGTAGTGGCTAACATTAATATCTATATTGTTCCATTCATTTGCGGCTTGGTATACAAATAGCTGCTGTCCAAAGTTTGTTCGAGAATTCTTAAGATGTAAATTATTCTTCGAGCGAGTGTTGTAATTATAATAGCTAAATTCAATTTGAATCAAAGTCAAAATCTATCCCATTATTTAAACATTTATAGACACTTATTAAACAGTGTTGTTGTCTCCTTTCAGATAGAGGTTTCAAATTCAATGATCTTAGCGCATCACTTGCTGAACTTCTAGGTGGACGGCCCAACACGGTCTTGGCGGCTTTGTTCTGCAATAACTGTAGGTTCTTCATAAGTGTTTCATTGTTTTAATTTCCCCAATTCAATGGTACAAACTTAGAAACCCTTTGGATCACACCAATCCTTTGATTAATCATTTTAGATATTGAGTCCACTTGATCAACCCAGGACATGCTTTCACTGCTATGACACCTATTTAAGATATTTGAACAACTTGTAAACTCTTGAAGCTCTCAGATTGAGCAGTCCGAAACACCATAAACTTGAATGTTGGAATGTTCAATATCAAACGGTATCACTGAACAATACAGCTAGTCTTGACAAATCACTGTTGATACAACGTTCAACATTCTTTAATGAGCCAGCCTAGTAAATCACAGTATCGTCAGCATACATTACTACCTCACAGTGCTGTTCAAAGATATGTAGGAAGGTCATTTACAAACATTATTAATAAAAGAGGGCCCAACATACTGCCCTGGGAAACCCCAATTTTAACTTCAGCAGCAGGTGACTTGTAATTCCCAACTAGAGTTAGTTGTTTTCGATTAAGCAGATATAAAGAGCACCAGTCTAATTCTTATTTTCTGAGGTCTTTCTTTTAAGATCGGAAATGCGAACTCAGAAGTGAAAGCTTTCTGTATTGTGACAATATTTGAAATAAATAAGTAAACAAATAAATAAGTTCATATAACTTTTTATTTAGTATATAAAAAATAATCTGTAATTTTTTTATGTAAAATATTTTGTAAGAACAAAACTTTGGCTAAAAAATTGGAATGAAAAAAAAAAAAAATTAAATTTCACAACTCATGTGATTTCGTAAGCTTTTAACATACAGTACCATAACTTATCTCTCGTAAAATACACAGACCGAACTGTTCAGTAAAACTGGAAATCATTTAGGGCTGTTCTACCACGAAGATTGCGTGTGGTGAGTTTGTATGTGTTTTCAGCTCAAGTAAATATCATTTGGATAGAGTTTTTGTTTTCTTAAGCAGTTAAAACAAATTTCAATATTCATACCTGTGGTCCAGGATCACCATCTCTCCCTGCAACACCTTTTAGCCCAGGATCACCTGGTGGGCCTGGATCTCCTGAAGGACCTGTAGGGCCATCACGCCCCGGTATTCCATTCTGTCCAGGTTCACCCTTAGACCCTTGTGGACCCTGAGCACAAGCACCGCATGCATCACCCTTTTCTCCTGTTACGCCTACTTGGCCAGGTTCTCCAGTACTGCCTTTTATTCCAGGGGGACCAGTTGGGCCAGGTGGTCCAGTGGTACTGTCACCTAATTAAGTTTACATTAGCCAAACTGAGGTAAGAATTAACAATTTTTCGATATTTTGTTTCAAGCATACAAAACTGATAACGTTTCTGAAAGGCCAGTAAAATTTATACTTTAATGATTTGTTTTAAAGAGCTAATTAGAACAGTTTTAAAATTATAGCACTTAATTGACCATAGGAATAAATGCAATTTTTTTATGTTTATTTAATTTAGCGATACTCCATCATTAATCTCTAGTTCAGTTAAATTTATTTATGTTAATAATTGCATTTTACTGTTTATCAGGTCATTCAAATTTCTCCAGAGGTTTATTTGTTTAACTATATACTCATGCGCTCTTGTCCACAGAAAAAAAATTGAAAGTTTAGATTATAGAGATCATTAGGATCTCATACTGTTGTCCGTTTTGAAAACCTGAAAAAAGAGCAAGTTATTTTCTACATTATCAATACCTATGAATAATGCGCCCTAGTGTCACAAATCAACAAAATCGGGGCTAAAAACATAATATTGTAATTTATTTGTAATTTATTTGTTTGGCATAATAGTTTACAAAAGTAAATATACATAATTATATATTTATATTAAATATATATTTATCCAAATGGACGGAGAAGCAGTAAGTTAGCTAAAACGTTAATAAAGATCCAGATTGTATTAACATGTTTCGGCATTGCTCATGCCTTCATCAGTTGCACATAGCATATATTATATATTGCACATATTATATATACATAATACTAAGAAATAATATAAAATGTATGGCAAGGAGCCTTGACTTAAACCCCTAGGCTTGTATAAGCGTCAAGTCTCCTTTTGAATTTTTTTTTTTATATACAGTATAATTTATTTAGGTAGGTCACGGCATTTTATGATCATTTTATACAATTAATGTAATTTTTGTTATGAAAAAATAACTATGTTCAGTAAATAAATGTTTATGAATTACATTCTAATCATGAACTTACGCTGAATGAAAATATTATGGCAGCCTTCGCGAAGTGTACATGGCTGATAAAAACAAGTTAACAAACAATTGTTTGCAAGTTCATTCTTCTTCCCCTCCGGAGGAAAACGTTAAATATTTGTGATGAATGATTTACAAACAACACTTCAAATCAATGTATATATATCTTTTGTCTGGGGTGAGATGGCCAAGACTCAGGGAGAGATGACCAGAGAACCGGAGTGACATGACCTAAATTAGGAGCAAAGGTGACTTTGGGCAAGATGTCTTGTATTTGCAGCCATTTTTGAAAATCATCCAACACCTTTAAGAAAGATAGTTTTTATCAAACATAATGTTGAGTAAATATTGAAACAAAACAGCATTAATGCAAAGATAATTGAACAAGTCAGATGCAATGATGAACAAAAATTGTTGGATATTTAGATATTTCGGATAAGATGATTTGTGCTTAGTGTCTATTAAGCTTATAGTTATTGTTACAATGCCTTAGATACATTTTACCTGCTGGGCCAGGAAATCCCCGTTCTCCTTTGTCACCAACAGCACCTCCGGGACCTGGACGTCCATCTGTTCCTTTAGGACCTTGAATGCTTATACCACGGTTCCCCTTTTCTCCTTGTGGTCCAGGTAGACCTTGTGGTCCATCTTGCCCTGGTAGGCCTTTTAGACCAGAATCACCTTTGGATGGAGATAGAAAGAAACGTACAGTAATACAATTTTTCAGTTTAACCATCATGAAGCCTTTTGTCCCTTAAAAAGGTATATGAATCTGTCCAAAGAGCCACAATACAGAAGAAACATCGACTATACTATAGTGTATACTGGCATACTGATGGGCAAGTTTCTGGACTGACATTTTTTGCTACATAAAACTTGTGACGTGTAGTGTAAAATCATGCAATAGCAATTTTAATAAATTCTTAATTAAGTGATATCAAGATATCTTTGCCTAACCTCGATGCGCGGGGGATATTTTTTAGAAGCGTTTTCGATGCAAAGTGGGGTTCGACCGAACCTCCCCGACCCCCTTCCCCTACCTAAATCCGCCCAAGACTTTCATCTCTGAACGATCGCTTAGGGTTTTGGGATAAAGCATTTCTTAAGAAAGTTAAAAATAGTTTTGTATGTTTTATCGGCTGGATTTTACGGTGTGACCAAATTTCTGAGAAACCCGGACATCTTAGGGCAGATATAAGTAAATTCGCCTGCTGCCCTTCGTGTCTGTGATTTTGGTGGAGATAAAATTCTGTGATAGTTGCTCTGTGTACTGCGTCCAGTACATCTTCGCATTCTGGTTTAATTTTAACTAAAGGTTGAAAAGAAGAGCATGTTCAAAAACTGCCGACTTTGAAGTATGCTGGGTAGATAACAGGTTTTCAAACAATGTAAAGCATACACAACATACATTCCATTCTGAAAAAGATTTAATGCGTAATTACTAGTATATTCCAAGGCGATGAAATTTTGAAAGTACATAAAATTATCTTGTCTCTTGCTTAGTTTGCGTCCGCACGATTTATTGAAACTCACCACCAGAGCTTTTAAAAACATAGGAATGTTTTGTATGTAATCTCTCATGACGCTTATGAATTATTGATCTTACATTTTAAAACTCAGTTCACCGGTAATATATTACTTCAGATTTCATTTGGAAAGAACAAATTAGTTTACTCTAAAAGTCAAAACGTTAAGAAGACGTTTAGTTTGTGCTACAAAAATATCGAAACGAATAATCGTTGGAGGACTAAGTGCTGTTATTGTGAAATTTGTTTATTTAATCCAGACTCAAGCCACGAACGTAGAGTGCTTTTTTACCCAAATTTTGTTTACTTTCACTTCAACGCTTCACTGATAATTTAAACTTTATAACAGTTTTACAAGTAGTTAAATTTTCCACGTAGTGAATAATTCCAGTTAAATTTTCCACGTAGTGAATAATTGCATTTATGAAATTTTATAACATTTCATGCATGCTTCCCCCAGTTTTGTCCCAGGCTCTCTCGGAATTTTAATCCTTTTTTGCTGTAACACTATTGATAAAAACGAATAAAACGACCTAATTCGCCGTTGTCTGGATGAACAACAAGCAAGCTGCTGGCTCATAAAAAGGAATCAGAATATTAAAAAATTAATAACCTGGCCGTGTGTACCTGCAGATATTGATTGTAAAAATATTTCAGTGTAAAAATCAATTTGTGTATTGTAGCGTTCGAAGGCCATCGCTTCCTAGCTTTCGATGTTATAGTGGGGTGACCAGGCCTGCACGGCTTCATTTACTTCAGTATTTAGGTGGTTTCTTCCAATGTTTCTTTTTTCTTTCGGGTTTTGTTTACTTAGCGTTTCAAAGTCTTCATTTAACAAGCATGTCTTTGAATGAAGAAGAGTGCACGTTTGTACGATATATTTTCTGTGGGAGGATCGTATTTAAGTGCAGTTGGTTTTCGATTAGACAGCAGTTCTTAAACAGCAATTTTAAGTTTGGTTTTGCTGGATTAAATTCTGTTACAAAAGGTAGTATTTTTTTTTTGTACTTTAGTTTCTTTTTTAATGCTGCACTTCTTTCAAAATTAACTTCTGCTAGGAATTTTTCAGTTTGGCTTTCTTTGTATCCTTTTTCTAAGAGGCGTTTTTTGAATTTTTCAACTTGTGTTCGGAATTTACTTTCATTTGAGTTTGTTCGGAGGAGACGAATTGCCTCTCCTTTTACAAAGCCTTTTTTAACTCCTGGTGGATGACATGATTTGAAGTGCGTATACTGAACTTTTTCGGTTTGTTTGAAGTGAGTGGACACATTATCAATGTCCGTTTCATAGATACGTTTGTAAATAGTTTATCTAAGATTGCTTCTGAGTCTGAATTTGATTGCATGGTAAAATTAGTTCACTTTTTACTGAATTGCAAGTCTTCATCTTTAGTTGTAGTCGAGAATGCTATATCGTCAATAAAACTTTTCCACTCTAGTGATTTTATTTATTTTTATTATGATTTAGGTTTCTATTTCCCCTATAAATATGTTTACGAAGGTGACAGCCACTTTTGTACCCACTGCACAACCTGATTGTTGTAGTTACGATTTGTTTGTGAATTTGAATGAGTTTCCTTTGAGAATAAGACGTAACATTTCTCTCATAAACTCCGTAGGTACTTTATGTCTTTTATCTAAGGCTTTTAGCTTTTAGTTCAGCTGAAGTAGTTGATCAACAAATGCCGACATTCTTCTGTCGGGCCGCTACAACCTGAAACAACAACAACAACAACAAAAGTCGTTTTCAAAACCATGGATTACGTCAGGAATCCGGCAGTCAATTAAGATTAAAAACAAATTGTTTGTTCGAGGGGAGCACGCTAAGTACATTTACTATCGTAACAAATTAACAACCCTTATTAGAGCTAGCAAGTCTCAGTATTATGCTGATGTATTTGAGGCTAATAAGTCAAATTCGAAGAAAACGTGGGCTATAATAAACTCTCTTTTGCATTCAAAAAAGAGTAAATCAGGAAGAAAACCTATATCAGCCTTGAAAGACCCAACGTTATTTGGAGAAATTTGTAGTGACAAGGCTAAATTGCCAAATATTATAACTTTTTCGCTTCAGTCGGCAATAATCTGGCAAATAAGATTACAACATCGACTACTTAGTATTTTGCTGATTATATGACCAACATAAACCAGCCAAACTCTTTCTTCTATAAACGAGCAGCTTCTGAAGAAGTATAAAATGAAATTCTTTTACTTCCAAATAACGAAACGTATGGTCTTTATTCGATTCCAATTAATTACCTTGTTATAGTCGACTCGTTCGGTTATATATTGGTATCCATTCGGCTAATTTAATTAACTTATCAGTGCAAACTGGCCAATATCCCGCTAAACTTAAGATTGCAAAAGTTATCCCTATTTTTAAGAATGAAGATGATACAGATCCAAGTAACTACCGTCCGATATCACTTCTCTCTGTTTTTAATCAAATATTCGAAAAAGTTATGTACAATAGGCTCATAGAATTTATTGACAAACACGATATTCTCTCAAACGCTCAATATGGCTTTAGGAAATGCCACTCAACACACCATGCTGTACTCGACATCATTAATCAAA
>JANCMA020485997.1:0-20398 GCA_024336925.2 Zoanthus solanderi | reverse complement strand
GCTAATTAAGATCACATTTCCAAACACGTCACGGTCATGATTCCTTTTGTTTTAACTTAATGAATTATTAATGAGTTTGAGAAGTTTTTTATCGCAATTTTTTGAACTTTCACTCTATACGAACTCATGATAAAACATGGTTATTAACCAATCAGAGCGAGTGCCATATATCAAATTTATATTATACTTACATACAAAACTAGTTGTGGCGGACAGGATTATTCGTAGAACCCGAGCATGACCCAGACACACCATCAGGACTTGAAGTAAACGCTACAATGTACTATGTTGTATCTTCCTTCACCGCGCCAATGTTTGACGTCAGTGCGTCGCAAAAAGTGCGAGACAACGTAGAGAAACTGTTGCATGTTCCAGATCACTGCTTTGGAGGGCCACCGACAATGTAAGTATCGCATTCAGCTTAGTGCGTTTCATTTGTTCATTCTAGAAAGATAAAGAGTTCTCTTATCGTCAAGTGCTGTTGAACTAATTTAGGTGAAATCTAGTCGCTGTCACAAATACTGCAATCGGTCATTCATTGAAATATTGATCCCAATTGAAAGAAAATTACAGCAATTTTCGAAATTAACCGTACGCTAGACAACCCAGAGGGCGGGCTTGGTTATCGCAGTTGTTAAGATCTCTGCCTTCCGACCACAAGGTCCCCAGTTCTATCCCGGCTCTCCCAAGATTTGAATATTAATTTTGTGTGACCTTCTTTTCTGCCCAAGCTAACTCAGCTTTCTATCCTTTGGGGGTAGGTAAATGAGTACCAGCGTCTGCTTGGAGCTAACCTGCAAAACCTAACCTGATTAATGTCACATCCAGGGGGGGTAAAAGACTTTCATCCGCTTAACACTACAGAAACCGGAGATAAGCGGCGGCTCCATGAGTCACCTGGCTTCTAAAGGATTAGCTAGACAACCCAGAAGGTGGTAAATATTAGTAGTACAAATGATATTTTGCCAACAATATAAAATGTTCCCGCTAACTTCGAGTAACGCAAATTAAATTTTTCAAAATTTTAGTCTAAATACGTAAATGTTGCTTTTGTTGTCAGGCATTCTGCGTCCCTTTGGCCTGTCCCTAAGACACCAACTGCTGTCGACAAGGTAGCAAGGGATTGGAAACGAGTTCTCGAACAGAATGGTTGTACATCCCTCGTGAAAGCAGGTACAGTTTGTTTCTTTATGGAAAAGCTCTGTTTAGAAAAGTTCAGCAGTTCATCGTCCAATTTTAAAATTTGCAGTTCGTTTTTTATTGCCCATGTCAAATCCTAGGGTAAGAAAGTAATTTATTGAAAGAGGGCTTTGATGATAATTACTTTAGGCTACAACTGAAGATGAAGTTGCGCTCCAAAAGCGTTTAGTTCTGTTCAAAAAACAAATTAATCTGACTTGTAATCAACAAATTAAAGTATATAATGACGAAAATAAAGATAATTAAGACAATAATAATAATAATAATAAATTTAAATACATTTTCTATCGTGGAAGTATAGAAAAAATTAAGTATAATTTTTATCTCTATGTTTCGAATGCAACCTGAAATGAAATAACGATGACAATGAAAATGATGACGTAAATGATGATGATGACAATGATGATGAACATTGATAATGATGATGATGGTGTTTATAGTGATAGTAATGATAGTGATAAAGATGATTGTGATTATGATGACGATGATGACGATGATGGTCTTGATTAGTTAATGATGATGATGATGACAATGATGGTGATGTTGATAGTGATGATGATGATGACAATGATGATGATGTTGTTGATAGTGATGATGATGACGATAATAATGATGTTCATGTTGATAACAATGATGGCGATGTTGATTTGATGATGGTGACCATGATGATGACGATGGCAGTGATGATTTTGATGACAATGATGATGGAAATAGCAATAATAATATCGTAATGATGATGATGATGATGATGATGACGAGGGACGATGATGATGGGAATAATAATGACATTGAAGAGTAGCTAATACTTATTCTCACTCATTCAAGGAGCTAGTGGTGTTATGCAGGCCATTACCCTCAGTTTTGGAGGTTTTCAGTTCATGTCTGGATATCTGGAGTTTGCTGCAAACCCAGCGTCCATGCACACTAGCATGTCATTCCGCCATATTCACTTGTTCAAAGAGACTCACGTCAATATATCTGTGGTGGTAAACGACAACACGGGTCATGCCGAGAAGATGGTAGTTACAGCTGAAAGCACGGATAAGACTCCACTATATGCCTGTGAAGCTGGATGTCAGTATGATCCAGTAGAACTTGGGTGAGTCATGTATATCAGAAGTGTCAGTAATCTTATTCATTACATAGATACGAGTGACTGTTTTACCGAAAAATAAACAACTCGTATTTTCCGTACGAAACTTCATCCGGGATACGAGTGAGATATTTTCCATATCCTCACTAGTGAACATATCGCTGACATCATTCCTTTGTTTTTCCTTTGTTTTTCGTCTAGTTTTTTTATTTTCAAAATACTCATGTCTATGTAATAAAAAGAAAGTTACACGTTGGTTTGAACATATGAAGTTTATCGCTGCGCTCACTCGTAAAATATTTTTTCCACTCGAAGATAAACTTAATATGTTCGCGCCACCGTGTAATATTCTAGCTTTACTCGAGGTCTGTTTACAATAGTTATTTTCCTCATAGAGATCTTAGAACAGTAGTTGAGTTTTTGAAATTGTGCTCTAAATCAGTTTCCAAAGCTAAGATAAGTGCGTTAAGGAATTTCATTATCTAAATTTTAAAACAAAGTGGCGATGTTACATAACGCCATGTTTTGTTCGTGTTTCAGGGCGTCGTCCATGATATTTCCTATCCGAATGACGCGACCAGTTACTCCTTTACTGTATGTGTCTCATAACCATACACAGCTGCTGAGCATTAAGACTCATGGCTTCATAAAGAACGCTCATGAGGGTAAAGTATTCTTTATCATTGTTTATGTTGTAGCTTTTCATAGGTTGTGTTTACATGCTCCGGTTTCTTCATTCCCCTTCTTCTAACTCTGCATTTGATCTTATTCTGGAATCATATAAACGGAGATCGAAGTTCATTCCAGAACGATACTGGCTCACGTCCCGGTCAGCGCACGCGTAGTTCTGTTTTTCTTTGGTTTTCTGCTGTCCTTTTGCGGGCTCTCTATTTAGTTTGGCTTTGTTCGAGTACGAGTTTGTTCAGAAACATTTTCATGTAAACACGGTACCAAATTTTGTTTTTTATTCCGGATCAAACTTGATCCGGTATCACGTAAACAGCCCCATACTGATTTTCTATTTACAAATTCGCTTCATAAACTAGCGTGTAATGTAAAAAACTTCAAGTTAAATTTTTGTTCATTACCGTAAGCAGTGTATGTATGTTGGTAATGTTAGATATTCAGTTTAATGATGTAATACGTTTTTACCAAACCAGTTGTGCATCATCATCATTTCGCTCCATCTAAGGCAATCCGTGACTAGTTTGGATTCCAGATTCCAAAACGTGGACTATAGATCCCAGGTATTGGATTCAAGATTCCACCTCAGTTTATTCCGGATTCTAGAAGGTCTGTTTTCTGGATTCCAGATTTCAAAGAGCAGGATTTCAGATTCCACAAACAAATAATTTCTAGATTCCAGATTCCACAAACAAATATTTCCTAGATTCCAGATTCCACAAGCAAATGCTTTCTGGATTCCGGATATTACATGTAAATGATTGCTGGATTCTGGTTTCCACAAGCAAATGTTGCCTGGATTCCAGATTCCACAAGCAAACTTTTTCTGGATTTCGGATTGCATATTACCTTACATGAGGCGAATGATTACAATAGCACCACCATCATCATCGATGGAAACTTTGGTCTTCGTTTGAAAAAAAACTTGTGTAGGCCTTTGTAGATAACAGTTTGCACTGCGAGTTTCAGTACTAAAAATGTTTTTAAAGATTATCATTATTAAAGACAATTTGTCGGAAACACCATCGCCGCCACCACAGTAATCGTCATCACAACTACCACCATCATCATCATCATCTATATCGTCATCATTATCATCGTTATCTTCGTCGTCGTCGTCGTCGTCGTCATTATCATCATCATCAACATCGTCATCAACATCGTCGTTATCAACATCATCGTCATCAACATCATCGTCATCAACATCGTCATCAACATCATCGTCATCAACATCATTATCATCATCATTATCATCATCATCGTCATTACCGTCATCATCAACATCATCGTCATCATCAACATCATCGTCATCAACATCATCGTCATCAACATCATCGTTATCATCATCATCACCGTCATCATCTTCATCACCGTCATCGTCATCATCAACATCGTCAACATCGTCGTCAACATCATCAGGGGATGTTTGGTAAAGCGTTTTTCGAAGGCGCGATATTTAGGTATTTTCTTGATAATTAGATAATAAATTATGACAGTTGATAAATAAATTATCAAACTTATATTGTTTCTTTTACAATATATTTGTTATATAAAAATTAAATTAAAATTGGTATCAAAATGCCGTTTCTTGTTTTTCTTTTCTCTTTTGCAGAGTCCCTTAAACATCACCATCCAGCGAGACCAGGATCTCTTCCCGTTACATTTTGGGTGGCATTAATTCTTTTCATTTTAGGGTTTCACTTGTATTTAGCTAAACTGATTTATACAGAATGTTTTAAGGACAATGCGCGATCAAAAGTATATTTAAATTGACCTTCATGATCGTTTTATACATAGTAAATGTTTGTCTTTCCTTGTTTTTACTTTGTATATATTAGGTATGATATTAAAGATTCGCGTGTAAAGTTTGCGATAGACGAAACTTCCCAATGATGCTGCCATAAAAAGGTTCAATATCATATGCTTCTCTTACAGTTAAAAGTTAAGAGTCGATATAACAGAGTTCGTTAGGAACCTGGAAATCCTGGACAACCCTCAATTTTTTTAGGGCCCTGAAAATCCTGGAAACATTGAATTTTTTCAGAGCCCTGAAATCTTGGAAACATTGAATTTTTTGAGAGCCTTGAAAATCGGTAATTTTTTCTAACTCATGAAAATCCTGAGATACGTTAGAATTTCTCCGAAATTCCCGGAAAACTCTTGACCTTTTTTTTACAGCCCTGGAAAACCTGGATTTTTTCAGAGGCATAAAAATTCTGGAAACCCTGAAATTTTATCAGTGCCTCGAAAATCTTGGAAACCCCTCGAATGTTTTCAGTGCCCTGGAAATTCTGGAATGTTCTAAATCTTGGTCTTGACAAAATTGTACAATTTGTTTTCACTCGCATATGAAAAGCACTCCATTGATTTTTAAAAAATACCGTTGTTGACCGAATTTCTTTCGCATTACTGAAACAATTCCTTTAGTCGGTGATAAGATATCGCACTGGGAGCCTCGTAGGAGATGCGCGCTTTTGAATGAAAGCATTCAGGTTAAAATATTTAAAAATTAAAAGTTGGCGAACAGATTTTAAATTTCTAGAACAGCAATATCTTATAAAATGAATGATGCATCGTTCTGACAGGCTTATCATTTGATTGATTAATAAGAAATGAAATAAACTTGGCAAAGATTTTACTCAACTTTATTGTTCTTATATTCAGTTATCGAATTTGATTTATTTATAGATACACGTTGTGTACAGTTTACCTTAAAACTTTCATTGCTTTATTTTGTCATTTAAAACTTGGAAATATTCATTAGAGTTGATATTCCTCGTATTTTGTCTAAACTGTAATTCTAAAATCCAGGGATATATGAATGTAACTAACACCATACAATTCTTGCGCGATTAGCTGAGAACGCGCATAATTTAAACAAAAATTAACTTAATGGCTGGCGAGGGGTGATTCCGGAAAGTTTATCGTTGTACATTGAAAGTTTTTCAAATAAAAGTAGTAGTAAAACGGTATTCATATAGAAATAAAGTGTCTAGAGAAAGGTAATTTGGAACCGTTATTGTTCGTATTCACCAGAAGTGATTATTGGACTCTTGGACTTGCATTGTTTTTTCCTGCTGTAGCAGTTGATAAACAACTCCGCTCGCGGCGCTTTGAGGTCAACTTGTTAGTACGGCCTTCGTTTGAACGCATCTGACTTTAAAGAAGTTGAAACAATTATCATGTAATGCTTTCTTATGGAATACCGGTTTTTGAGTGATTTTTTTTACAAAAAATATTACAACCACAATTCTTGTATTGATGTATGATCTGAGATAAACTTTGTATTAGTTAGCCATGCTTTCGAGTTGGATACCGTGCTAATTGCTATTCGTCACTTCTATTTTGCACGTGTTTCCTTTAAGCCTCGTATGTAATGAAAAAAAAATTTGCTAAGTCGTCCTCCCCACGGTATCCCTCAAGAAAGCATTTCATGATGACTGGTCCAACTTAAATTTAGTTGCTTTCAAACGAATGTCGTACTGGCCTGTTGACCTCGAAGTGCCGGCATCCGAGCTTTCACTTAATTCAACAACAACTTCAAACAATTATCTGTATGTGGCAATTTTTATTTACCACAAAAACTAACTCGCCAGTTTTCCAGAAAATAGGATTGCCAAACAAATAAAATTATCTGCATGGGCAATAATGAATAAAAACTTATCAAATGAAAATTGTCACATAAAAATTTTTCGTAGGGCTTTAGAAATTGTCTTGAGTGAGATACCAGCGAAAATTTTGGTAGTTCTTGAATTTGTTCTTTCTATACGGCATTGCTGCTTACCGTGGCGGGGGAGATTTTGATACCTAAAATGATTCTGGAAGCTTTTTTAGCCACGTTGATTTTACAAAAACTTTTGTCACTCAAACTAATCAATCAATCAATCAATCCAGTTTTGATCTGAGTTTATCCCCGCAAATGGGGGTGGCTGGATTTATCGCACTCTAACAGCAATCTCTCCAACTCCAACTCTCCATCTCGCTCAATTCATGGCATCCTTCTTTTCCAAACCAACACATTGTTATTTAAATCTGCTTATTCTTAGATTTTTAATTAGTTTTAATATAATTTTAATAATTTTTAACTAGCGACTATAAAAATATATTTCAATGCAAAGCTCCTCTGACCAATGTGGAATGAGCTATGACAACATTGTCATGGACAAAGTATGTAATCCTGACCAACCCACTCAAATGGGGTTTATGCATAAATTTACATCATGTTACTAAGGCAACAAGATGCATGCACTGGGGCACAGCTGCAAATAGATACCTGGAGCCCAAACACCAAACTTGTCAAGGGCATCCGCTTTTCCACCAGCAATGAACAAATTAATTAAAGTAATAAAAAATAATAAATAAATAATAATAAAAAATACACTGTACAGTAATTTACGTCTTCACTTCTAAAAGGCTTGCAAGCTTTAACTTCGATCAATAGCTGATCACGCACTTAGCTGTTACAGTGCATGCTCTTCAGATCATGTGATTAAAACTTAAATTTATTTGAATTTAATTTTGAATTACACCCTTTCTCGTAATGGATATATAAAGTTATTCATGGAAATAAAAAACCTGCAATTTTTTGGCTTTAGCTGGAAAAAGAGTATCCGTCTGCTCTGACAGCAATTTTTTGTACTCTGTAATCAACCACTTGTGATCCTCAGAGCTGATTCTTGAGACATGAGGATACTCCATGGCAGGTCCCAGCTCCAGTGAGACAGGAGCCATCTTTTTTGCTGATTCTTGACCTGCTGTTAATCAATGAAAAACTAATTTTTTATCTCATAACTCTGAAAACTGGATTTCTGAGATTCTTGATTGTAAACATTTTTAGAAAGTACACCCCTGAATCCCTTTATAGCTTTTACCTTCCACCTTCAACAAACACTTAGTAATACCCCTACTTAATTGTAGGCAAGTTCATTTGTAATTAATATTAATATTTAAATAGTATCTAATTGATCTTTTAATATATATTTTTTATGAGATGGAATTTTGCATATGACAGTTTGTAGGTCACATGCATTGTACATGTAGCTTAGTCTAACTTGTGTATTGAGAGAACTTGCATGTAGTTGCTGAATTATGCTTTAATTATTTCATTTGCATCAATTTTAGCTTTACCAATAATCTGTACAGTTTTGCTTTGTGACAGTTTTGCACAGTTTTTATCATTAAATGAGAACTGAACCCTCATCATTTGAACATATAGACATAGTAGAACAACTATAATATTAGGTCTTTTTAAGCTGTTAGCTGAGCAGTTCAAAAAAATTTGATGTTTTGAAACAAATTGACAAGATTCGATCAGCGGCTCAATATGAGATGTCAGTGACCTCCGAAATGGTAAATGACATAGGTTATGATACTAGAATGATTAAAACGAGGAAAACATGGTTACTGTGTGGCTTTTGGCTGCTATAAAAGAAAAACAGCTTCACAAGACATAGATCACCCAATCAGTTCATCTTTAACAAGCTTTTATATCATAGAGTATACAGTACCATGTAATAATATCAAAGGTTGTGAAAGCATTTCATTATTTAGCAAAAAGCTCAAGGAATTTTTCTTGTCTTTGTAAACCTTGACAACTTCGTTATTTGTCTATTCTTGTTTTATCATCTCGTTTTGTCCTTTCTTCTCTTTTTATAAAAATATACAGATCAACCATTCTTGTTAGCCATATTTAATTTACTAATCTTATTTCGAGGGAGCTCATTTGCTTTAAGACTTCTGGTTTTTCCTTGAGCTTCCCTGTCATTCACTAGTTACTTAACTTTATCTTCTTGAGGTCAAACCTAATGCCAAATAAAATGAATGAATAAATGAAAAAAAAAAGTATTGAGTTACATGAATTATGAAATCTAATATGCTGTTCATGACCAGTGTACATGTTTTTGAGTATAAAGTTATTATGAGAATTAAGTAAATGTGTGCTCATACCATATAATTTTCAGAGCTCGACACTAACTTTTCAAATTATTAGTCTAGGGGCTTCAGAAACAACTTAGCTGTTACTTGCCAAAAAGATTTTTTTACTAGCCAAGCACTAAAATTCTGAGATGTCTTCCTTGAGAAAAACCAAATCTAGCTCAGTCAATTTCATTTTATTTACTAGCATAAGTGGCAAACTTGTGGAAATAGAAAACCTACTAGTCAAAACTGAAATTCTACTAGTCTGAGGCTAGTTGGTTCCCGCTGGTGTCGAGCCTTGGTTTTGCTCTGGGAGTTGTCAAGTCGAGTTTTTTGTTTTGTGCCTCCTGCAACTTATTTGTTTTTGTTTAAAAGCTTAAAATCTGAAAAACAAACTCCATGGATTATCAACTTACAAATTCAAGTGAATACCTTGGAAATGTATTTTTTTTTTGTGATTTAAGATCTTGAAACCACAAGATAATAAGTTTTAATCTTGAATTTGTGTGTTGTACAAACTTGTCATCACACATTGTTTTGGTTATGCAATAACTGGGAATTGTTGTTGACAAAAGATAGTCCTTAAAAGCACAAAAAAGCTCCAATCTTATTTTTAGCAGCAAATGCAGTATGACTGATTCATTTATTCTCAGCAAAACTGCAGTTGCTCTGAAGAAAGGTCAAAATGTCATCTGACCCAAAAGATCAACAAAATGCTTTCATACAAATGTATCCAATCTTTTTTAAAATGTAAACTATACAAATATTATGTCAATCTGAAAAATACAATTAAGACATGTTAAATTTATAAAAAACTATTATCATTAGGGGCGAAAGTTTCCCATTTATCCAGTTCAGGTCGCGAACTAATTTCTAATAATAAAGTTATATAGCATAAATTAAATATTACCTTATATAACTATTTCCAAGGAATTTTTGTACCTACCATCTCCATTTAAGTTAGAACTTTTGGCAAATGCTGTGCTTCTCCGCCTGTGGTCTGCATTGAGGTACTCCTCAATTTTTGGCAAAAATGAAAACTTATTATAATCTTCTTCAGAGATTAAGTCTTCTTTGGTTGGCATGGCTAAAGAGCTGTAAGTAAATGGGATACTTTCAACAAAGCATCAAGACTAGGCTGTTCAAAAGCTTGTCAACGTTGAGCCTGGTTCTACCCCAAATTCAAAGAACAGGTTCGATCTTCACTTCAATATCCGAGAAAGTTGAAATTTTAATAAATCACGCCCAGCCGTTCAATAGTTGAAAAAAATGTTTTTTGATCGACAAAATAATCAAACGTCTGAAGAATCATTGAGAATGGCTTTCATGGTCGATACTATGATGCCTTTTGAATCGTACACAAGCTCGTTCTATACCTACAATTAATGATAAACCTGATCAGTATTCGTTGAAATTATCCATAACGCGAAAATTCTATAGTTGGTAGCCAACATACAACACACTATAACAATGATATAGAATAAAAAAAGATATACTGACCTAAAATACGAACACTGTCATTGGAACTCACCAAGAAAACTATTTGGCATTTTTTTGTTGTTGTGACGCTAGGTTACTCAGTTTCTTTGACCCAGTTCTCTTTGTTTTCCACTTGGTTGCGAACACAGGCAACCCATGCTCAGTGTGCGTGGCCGTGGTAAAATTAGAAACGACATTTTCAAAATGTTTCGATCAGATTGTAAAATAATTTGGAAATAAACATACATTGAAGCTTAAAAGTTGTCTGATATTGTTTTTTGCCGCCAGAGAACAGGTTTTGGGTTCAAGCGAGTGGTTTGTACGTAACTACTATAAAGAAATACATTGTATACAATTGCGGAAATTTATTTCATGAAAAACAAAGATTTTAGTGATGATTCTGTGTGCATGAAATTTTTTTGAGCCTTCGGGCCATGCAGGAACCTTCCCCTATTCATCAAGTAACTTATTCATTCCATTCTCATGTGTCAAGTTTTGGCGGAGAAGAAAAAGAAATAACTAGAAAATGCATAAAATGCTGTCGTTATCCGTATCGTCTTTAATCAAACATTCAGGCCAGGCAAGTCAAGGATATTAAGGTATTTCATGATTTTTATTTCATTTTGAAAACGTTTCGAGCACAAACGTAAACGTAGTGTCACAAATAAAGCTTGGTCTACCTGTGGTTTAGAATATTTTATATGTGCGTTCTATCAATTACAAGCTAATTTTAGTAGGTTGTAACATTGGCATTTAGTTTCTGAATTTTATCAAGACATTAAATATCAAAACTAAAAGATTGGAAGAAAATGCAATCGGAAAAATGTAATAAAAGTATTATTCAATCGAAACATAATTGCCAACTCCCGAAAACAATCGAAAATAGCGCAATTGCAGTAAATACAACAATTGCATCTTTCAGGTCTAAATTGGAATATATTGACTGGTCTGTTATCTATAACTCTGATTCTACTAATGACTCCTATGAAACATTCTCTAGTCTTCTCATCTCAGCATATCATAAATCATTTCCACTTAAATCTGTATACCCTGAATCCAGGCGTTATTCTAAACCCTGGTTTTCAAAAGGTCTCTTTGTATCCCATAACAGGAAGAATTCTCTTTATAAACAATTCCTAAAAAACTTTCTGAATCCAACAAAGCTAGCTATAACAAGTATCGAAATAAATACAACTCTCTCATTAGAGTTGCTAGGAAAAAATATTTTCATGACAAACTAGACTCTGTTAGCTCAGACCTGAGGAAGACCTGGTCAGTTATTAAGCAGATTATTTCTAAAAAGAAGTCAGAACAACTTTTTAGTAATGATGAAAGACAGCAGTGGTGTCTGTTCAGACCCTTCTCGTATAGCTACTAATTTTAATAATTTCTTTGCTAACATAGGACCCTCTCTGGCCAGTAAAGTTCCATCTAGTACTCAATTTTCTCATAAAGATTTCCTTGTTGGTCACTTTGCTGATTGTTTCTTCCTAAATCCGACTACTCCTGCTGAGGTAGCCTCTATTGTTCATAGTTTAAAAAATAGCAAATGTGAAGGTGTTGATGGTCTTTCTATGTCTCCCATCAAGGAAACAATTGACCTACTTGCTGCTCCTTTATCTCATATTTGCAATCTATCATTTGAGCATGGTGTCTTTCCTGATAAACTCAAAATTGCAAAGATTCTCCCAGTTTTTAAAAGTGATGACCCTTTGTTCTCAAACTATCACCCTATTCCTATTCTTCCCTGTCTTTCTAAGGTCTTCGAGAAACTTTTTACCTCGGGTTATCAGGATTTCTCATAAAATATAATATCCTTAATCGTCATCAGTATGGCTTTAGACCACATCACTCTACTGATATGGCTATCTTAGAACTTGTCAACAATACTTATGAAGGTTTTGAAAACAATCAGTACACTGTTGGAGTCTTCATAGATCTTAAAAAAGCATTTGATACAGTCAACCATGAATTACTTCTGGATAAACTAAGTTTTTACGGCATTAGAGGTATCCCGTTAACTTGGCTGACTAGCTATTTGTCTCACAGACAACAGTGTGTCATGGTTCATGACCATACCTCTTCATATAATTCGGTCGTTTGTGGGGCTCCCCAGGGTTTAGTTCTTGGACCTTTACTTTTTCTTTTATACATCAGTGATCTTTTTCATGTCTCTAACCTTTTGTCCATCATTCTCTTTGCTGATGATACAAATATCTTTTTTCGTCATAACGACCTGGCTACCTTAGCAATCATTCTTAATGTAGAGGTCTCTCATGTTTCTTCTCTTATCACACCTGAGCATGAAGACAAATTTCTTGGGATTATCATTCATGAAAATTTATGTTGGAAACCGCATATCTCTGCTGTCTGTTATAAACTCTCCAAAGTAACAGGATTCCTATGCAAGGCAAGGCGATACTTAGAATTAGGCGATACTTGTAGAATTGCACACAATTTAGGCATCCTGCTGATGAACGTTAACTGTTTTGCTATTTTTTTCAGCAGCATTATAGCTATGTCTGTTCAGATATCTATTACCTATGAATACTTTGAGAACTTTATATAATTCTCTTTTATTGCCTTACATCAATTACAGCAATTTATTGTGGGCATCTGCTTATGCTTCTTACCTTAAATCCCTTTATGTACTTCAAAAGAAAGCTGTTGGTATAATTACTTTTTCTCCTCCACGTACATCCTCTAAGCCCCTTTTTTCTAAGCATAATTTTCTTTCACTCTACCCTATTCATAAATTCCATGTTGCTTGTTTTGTATTCTCACATTTTAATAGCCTTTTACCTTCTCCTGTTTCCTCGATCCTTTATTTTAGTTTTGAATATCACGATTATATGACGCGTTCACGTTTTAATATGCATAAAACTTGTCATAAGTATCAATTTGCTATCACTTGGCAAGCTCCTATTATTTGGAATGATATTCGTTAACGGTGCTCAATAATCTAACAGTAAGCAACTTTACAAAAAAATTAAGACTGTATTTTTCTGAGTAGTTAATTAGCCTATGCATAATCTGTAACCTCATGGGGCTATACTAGGTGTATTTGTTTGTATTTGTTTACATGATTCACAGGAACTGTTAGTTGTGTAAACACTTGAAGTTTGTATTATGATTATTTTAGTTTTAAAAAGCCTTCTTCAATTCTTGTAAATTCTTCGCTTTTTTTTTTTGCTGTCCATGGGCCATTTAAGCCACTGGCTTTGGCTGTTCTTATGTATTTTTTTTCCAGTGTGTGATAAAATAAAATAAAATAAATAAATAAAATAAAACGTTCTTGAAAACAAATTCTAGAAATTAATTTGATTAGCTATAAATTTGACGGAAAAGGTATGCATTCAAGGATACATGTTTAGTCTTGTTCGCCCCGATGATCCCAACAAATCCCATAACTTCACAAATATGAAGTTTTGTGATGTTACATTGCCACTCTATGAAGGATGATCAGTAACGTGTATGATTGGATTGTACCACAGCTGTTAGCAACCTTGGTTGTGAATGATTTCAATGGTTATGTATTTAGGAAAAACACAGTACCCTAAACATAAACAGTTAAAAATCCTTACTGTGACTGTAGCTCTTGAACTCTGCAACGCTGGTCCAGCACTCTATGAAGCAACATCTGTTTGGAGCAGGTCATAGTAAGATCCGCATCATCCCCAAAATTTAATCAGTTCTTTCTCATCCCATTTCCGACAATTCCTGAAAAAACTGCTCCAGTATTGTAGAAATATTGGATTGGAATCGCATAGAAGGTTTTTTCCCACAATTACTTACATTGTGTATCTACCATGGAGATCATTAGTTATATTGAAAAGGTTTTGACATCTTTTAAGGCTCCTTACATTGTAACTTTGACAGGTGGATCATTTCAGGCATCAGCAACATTCTAAATTGTGATTAATAATTTTCTTACAACTGAGCCATTTTAAATCAGTGTTGACCTTAAACGTTGCTTTAAATCTTTACAGATGGTGTTGGTAAAGAGAAAAGAAGTACTAGCGTCATATAACTATCACAAAACAATTAAATCAAGATCAAGAATGGTTGTTAGAACATCTTCGTTTTCTGCTCACAGAAACCCCAATGAACCAGTAAAGGTAATTGCAGTTGTCTAAACTAAATTGTGTAAACTTATGAAGCCACATACCAGCTTTATGGAGTAATGAAGCCAATTATTACTTGTACGGAATAATGAAGCCACATACAAGCTGCATGGAATAATGAAGCCACATACTGACCGGATGGAATAATGAAGTTATGTAATAACTATCAGTATGAAATAATGAAGTGACATACTAAATGTATGAAATGATGAAGCAATGTACTTGCAGTATAGAGTGATGAAGCCACATACTAACTGTATGGAATAATGAAGCAATTTATTAGTTGTATGAAATAATGAAGGGACATACTAACTCTATCAGTATGGAATAATGAAACCACATACTAACCGTATGGAATAATGAAGTGACACACTAAATGTACGAAATAATGAAGCCATGTACTTGCAGTATAGAGTGATGAAGCCACATACTAACCGTATGGAATAATGAAGCCATGTACTTGCAGTATAGAGTGATGAAGCCACATACTAACTGTATGGAATAATGAAGCCATGCATTAGCTGTATGGAATAATGAAGATACATACTAATATATGGAATAGGCACAATGAAGACCCAAAAAGGAGAAAAAGATATCTTCAAGGTGTATCGGTTCTCCAGTTGCCAGGTAGTTTGTATAGTAGGTACTATTATTTATGATACTATCAACGCTGCTTTATACAGGACCTTATGTTTAATGTAATTACCAAAATATTTCATCTTCCTGAGCTTAAATTTTAGTTTAAGATTAGAAAGCCAGGTTTTTACTTTTGTTTTTAATTTTGTATAAGCAAAAGATCCACTTGGTTTAATGTAAAACCTCTTTTAGCTCAAATTGATATGCGCCGAAAACTGAATAAAATACATAATTGCCAGTTACTTGACTTTTTCTTAGTTTCTGTTGCCCAAAGCAAAAACTATTTGTCATTGTTTCAGATTTCCAAGCTCTTGGAGCCTGATTAATCTTTTTATCTTGGCTGCCTGGAGATCTTGTCGCGTTTTTATAGTGAACGTCCATGAATATGTAAAGAAACTTTGTTCTGACAAAGCCTACATGTAAACATACTTTAATTTATTTGTCAGTTTGAGATTTCTGCTGTTTAAAGTGTGAGAGTAGAAATTGTGAATCTTCCTTAAGAATCCTAACACAACAACAGATTTAGCTGGACAGAAATTATCTGGTTTGCCTTCTTCAATAATAATTAGATTTTGAGTTGGGAATAATTTAGATCTTAGTATAAGTTATGAATATTTTGATGCCGTTATCACTGACAGTTTCTCATGTTCACTCCATCAGGAACCAACATTTGGAAGGTTTTGTCAGGGGCTGTTGTATGACTTGAAGGCAAGATTGCCTCACTACTTAAGCGACTTCAAAGATGGTGCGTACTTTGGTTAATGATAGATCCATTCAAAGTTTGTATCAAAGTACTAATTTTTAGTACAACATTGCTTCACGATAGTATTAGTGAGCCCTACGTAGTCTTAGCATTACAGAGCGAAGGAGCTGGGACAGGGAAGGGGGTTCTGTATTGGTGTGAAGTTTTAGGGTGGCCTATCTTCACCCCATCAAAATAGCTAAGAAAATGAGTGCTCCAATTATGGCAGATGTAGCATGCCTGGGATTTCAGCCTTGAAGAAATATTGGTTACATACCAGAATTCCTAGCAAGTGCTTTATCAAGTTTATTACACTATTCGTTTCCCACCAGATCTAGAAAGCTAAGTTTTGAAATACAGAAACATTTTTTTACCGTAGATTTGTCTTGGCAACTTATTCAAAACCTCATTATAGTGGAATACCCTGTTTTTTTAACCTTTTGTGAACATTCTTGCATTTAAGTTCCATCTGTCTGGCGTTAAATTGTGTGCTTGCACCACAGCATTTGGATTCCTGAGCTAAAAATCAAGAATGGAGAGTAATTGTGGTTGTGCGGCACTCGCTTACTCTCGAGTTTAATCACAGAATCATCAGCAACTTATGAATTTAGGTGTATAATCTTGTTGAATATCTACTTTGCCTCCTTCTAGCTTGTTCCAAATTAGTTATATTTCTGTTTTCAACAGGTATTAGGGGACATCGCACGATACAGAAACTGGTTTCTACAGTGATGTTTTTGTATTGTGCTTGCCTTCTTCCTGCCATTGCTTTTGGTGTCCTGAACAGCAGAAATACAGGTGGAAAGCTTGGTACGTCTACAATTCTACAATAATACGAGTCATGTTCGCCAATATTTGTAAACTGGATAAAAATAGGTATGTTTCTATTGATATTAAAAATTAAGTTCTAAAATTATTTAGCTAACGTTTTCAATCAATATGATCATCATCAGGCTATAAAATTTTGTAAATAATTTTAGAACATAGTTTTTAACATCAGTAGAAACATATCTACCGTATTTTTATCCGTCTACAGTTATGTTTTAAACTGTTATTGCAAAACTTATCTGCTGAATCTTATGATAAAACAAACGGTATTGGTAGTGATACTGGTATTTGGTTGTAATACTGGTATTTGGTTGTGATACTGGTATTAGGTTTGGTATTTTAGTGATACTGGTATTTGGTTGTGATACTGGTATTTGGTTGTGATACTGGTATTGGAAATGATACTGGTATTTGGTTGTGATACTGGTATTTGGTTGTGATACTGGTATTGGTAGTGATACTGGTATTTGGTTGTGATACTGGTATTTGGTTATGATACTGGTATTGGTAGTGATACTGGTATTTGGTAGTAATACTGGTATTTGGTTGTGATACTGATATTTGGTTGTGATACTGGTATTAGTTTTGGTATTGGTAGTGATACTGCTATTAGGTTTGGTATTTTAGTGATACTGGTATTGGTAGTGATACTGGTATTTGGTAGTAATACTGGTATTGGTATAAGCTAATGTTTTAAATGATATATTGGAAATACTGATTGCACGGTGGTAATGAAATTGTTCGTGATACGGGTAATAATTGAATGATATTAGTGTTGCTACAGCTGTCTTTAACCAACGGTAAGAGTACTTGGTGTAATTAAATATCAAACAAAAAATTTACCAACAGTAAGAGTATCTGGAGTTTGATAGTCTAAAAATTTAATATATTTTTTGTCAGTATTTTATGTTAAAATTGGCATTGTACTGGTTAATGTAGATGTTAAGGTTACTATTTTATCCTGGAGTGCTCGACAGTAAGAAACAATGTTGTTGCACTTTTGTATTTTAGGGAATGCGTATAAAACACGTTAATTCTTAATGAAAACCCAAAATGATTGTGATGCTTTTGGTGGTTTTGAAATGTTGATCTGTGTTAATAATGTTTTGGATGATCACGACCTCTTTCTCAGGACTTTACCCTTGAGTATACCCCACCCATACTCTCGGGAAAAGCCCTGGGAACGAGGTTGGGATGATGATACCCGTACTGATAAAATCAAATATAAGCTCTTTGCTACCATCAAAACCATAGATGTGCAGAAAGTAATCATTTCCCAAGCCATCGGTGGAATCGCCTTTGCGTTGTTTGCCGGTCAACCGCTGGTCATTCTTCTTACAACCGCACCGCTGGCTCTTTATGTTAAAGGTAACAGTCATGCACTCACCATTCCCACTTTTTGTTTTTACTTGTCCTTTGTTTAGAGTTTACGTTACTATCAACTAAAAAATAGTCTTCCCCAGTTTGAGTGTATTTCGCTTGCAGTAAACACCAAATCTAAGAATCCTTTTTAAAATGAACAAAACAATTTCAGTTTTAGCTTCCCAATGTACTTAAATAAGAACCTTTCTAGTCAGCCGGTTTAGAATAATAGAAATAATTACGTATCTGAAAAAGTTCAAATTGAATGACCGTGAATATGGGTGTACAGTATACATTGTTTTAAAAAATAATTTGTTACCCTAACCCATACTTCAAAAGCTGATTAATTTTAAATTTGCATGGTTAGCCAAATCTGAAGATTAACAAGGGAAGACTTTTGGTGTTGTGGTGTGGGAAACAGTCCAATGATTACCATTGCGCTTCTGGGTTCTTAAAAAGTCTTAAAAGTCCTATTTTTTATTTTAAGTTTTTAAGGCCTCGAAAATATCATAAAAATGGAAAAGTGTTTTTTTAGGTTTTAAAATGTCTTAAATTTGGTTTCAAGTCAAAAGTATTTTTCCTCTGGTTATAACTTGAAGCTTTATCAAACTATGTTGCTTATCGCGCACACTGAATGCCTTGAAGTATTCAAAAGTATTTTTCCTCTGGTTATAACTTGAACCTTTATCAAGCTATGTTGCTTATCGCGCACACTGAATGCCTTGAAGTATTCAAAAGTATTTTTCCTCTGGTTATAACTTGAAGCTTTATCAAACTATGTTACTTATCGCGCACACTGATTGCCTTGAAGTATTCAAAAGTATTTTTCCTCTGGTTATAACTTGAAGCTTTATCAAGCTATGTTACTTATCGCGCACACTGATTGCCTTGAAGTATTCAAAAGTATTTTTTCTCTGGTTATAACTTGAATCTTTATCAAGCTATGTTACTTATCGCGCAAACTGAATGCCTTGAAGAAACATTGAAAAACGCATGGAACAGCGCATGCACTAGCAGTGACTTCATTACCCATAATCCTTTTGAGCGACATTTGGAGGAGAATAGGTCTTCAGTTTTAAAAGTTTGGTTCTTAAAAAGTCTTTAAAAGGTCTCAAACGTCCTGAGTCGGAACCTGCAGATTACCTACTTTATTTGTTATCGACAAAACAAACGCATTTTCAGTTAGTCTATCAGGTAAAACCTTTAGAGACTATGAAAAGAGTAGCTCCAATCTGCGCTTGATATCCGAGGTTTAGAACTGTGTCTCGCAATCTATAGCAGTGAAATCCACACAGTTGCCACAAAGAGCGTGATACTGAAGCTCTGTAGGATAATTGACCAAAATGACTTGTATCTGCTCCAATGTGTGCGAGCAACGCCAACTTTGAGTTGTCTTGTGCCGGCACCACTTCAAATAACGAAATAAAAATTTATGACATCCTCGTAATTTTTGCCCAAATCAGAAGATTGAAATAGACTGAAGAACTTGAATATTGAGTAACCGAGTCCTGGACAACAACAATTGCTTCTCCTTTAAAATATTTTATTTAAAAAACGTACCAAGCCTATAAGTTGTCCGTTCCAATCACCCCAAATAAGAATCTGTTTTGTTTTTTTTCAGGGAAAAATATTCCTTGTTTTTTTTATATGTGGCTGAATTTCAAGTTAATATTTACTTTAGTTTTCCAGAACTTCAAGTTTAGTTACTAGTGGAACCAAAAAGACATTTAAACGTTATAATAATATTCTCGTTTGTTTCCTTCCAGTAATCTATTCAGTATCAGAGGCTTTTGAGTTGGACTTCATGGCTATGTACTGTTGTGTTGGACTATGGAACATGTTTTTCCTCATAATCTTTTCGCTATTTGGTTTGTCCTACATTATGAAATGGTCCACCAGGTGAGTGAATGAATTTCTTTTTTAAAGAAAGATGATAACTTTAACTATTCAATATGTTCGAAGTTGGGAACCAAGCCTGTTTGCTGGCTGTGCTTTGCTGGCGAGGCCTTAAAAGGCCGAAACAGCTGTCCATGGCTGCTAGCATCCAGGCTCACTATTGTTTTATCATTGTGTCGCGGCCAATCATAAAATCTTTGTGGAATAGGCCATTAGCTAATAACTTTTGACATTTGTTATTTTGACTTAACACTGTCTCCTTCAACCTTGTTTTGGTTCCATTTGAAATTTGGATCCCTTCAGGAACTGTATAATTGCCTTTGGAAGCAACTCGATACGTTCTCTAGATAACTCATTCATTCATTCATCCATCCATCCATCCATCCATCCATCCATCCATCCATCCATCCATCCATCCATCCATCCATCCATCCATCC
>JANCMA020485782.1:0-10587 GCA_024336925.2 Zoanthus solanderi | reverse complement strand
ATCGGACGTTAGTCCTTCGTCGGAGTAAAAGACGAAGGACTACCGTCCGATACGTCAGTATTCTCTCGTTTTTACGGTGTAGAATTTACATTTTTATTGCTAAGATAAAAAAAAACATCTTAGCTTGTAGAGCAACTAAAACAGCTCTGGGATGATTTTTGGAGCAAAAGAGCTTTTCTTGAAGTTATTGGCAAACAAAACTTCTGAATATTTAGTGTAAATATATGGGGCTCCATGTTGGTGGACCTCGGGATGCACACCACCATGGCTGCCATAAATAATAGTGAGCCTCAATGTTAGCAGCCATGAACAGGTGTTTCGGTATTTTCAGCCTCGTCAGCATGGCATAGCTAATCGCTAATGAACAGGCTCTGGTTCTCACAAAAGATGTAGGAAATAGTGAAAGCGCAATGCTTGTGGGATGTGGATTTGAATGATTTAAAGTCACCAAGTATAGATAGCACATAAGTGCTGGTAGCTGAAATGCAATAAGGCCACGTTGATAGCGGGGATTACCCCTTAAATATACCATAAATAAAAGAGAGCGAGCGAGAGCGGGGTTCAGCACCAGATTGTGGGCCATGTTGCAGCATGCGAAGTTCGCCTACGCAAAGTGTTTTTATAACTGGTCTTCTACTTTTGAAGACAACCATTTTTTACCCTTGTAGTTTGAGGCTTTTTGAAGGAAATTTTGAATTCTTGAGGTTAAGTGCTAACATATTCTAATTTGGAGCGTTTCGCCCACGTTTTAATACTAGATTGGCAAGTTGTAGGTTGAAGGCTTCCTTACAAAGGGACAAAATGTTATCTTTTAATTAGCCGTCTATAGCAAATTTAAACATATTTTCACTGGGCTTGTTGGATGATTTCCTTGCCGGTACCCTATGACCAGTATCTACTTCTTTACGTTCACTTCCACAGCACCAAAAGCCGTGAATAACTTAACGCAAAGGTAATCCGTGTTTTCGCCCGTTCCGCACTCCGACGACAACGGCAAACCCAAAATGTTTATACTATAATTGCTATACTAAATTGCCTCGCTTGTGTTGTGTACTGTACGCTTGCCCCCACTCGAATTAAGTCAACTGCAAGATCGCATGCACACTAAATTTGGCAATCAAGAAGTAAAGCTCTGCCGACAAGAATTCAACGTCCTTCAGTTTTAATGTTTATTCTCCAATTTAACAAAAAATAGTCGAAGTAAACCCAATAAGTCGAAGAACTCGTACACTCGCCAACGTAACCGATGACTCGAAGACACCACAGGAATCACTTGATTAAAGTCTAATAAATATTTACCTAGTAAAAACTCTTGTGAATAATCCCTCAACTGTTGAACTGTGACAAGTAAACTTTAAAAAAATGGACTTGGGCGGGTGTGATTGGCGCAGTTGGTAAAATCTCTGCCTTCCGACCACAAGGTACCCAGTTCGACCCCCGGCTGTGCCGAGGTTTAAATGTTTATATGACTTTGAGTATCAGCGTCGGCTAGGAGCTGACCTGCGATGAATTATTCTCCTGTCCAGGTGGAATCAGCTCGTCCGCTTATCACTACAGAAACTGGAGATAAACTTGGGCACCATGGGCCATTTCACATTTGTCTCGTGAGGGGTTTAGTTTGTTTTTAATAAGTATTGTTTACCCGTTTTTCATTCTTAGATGGCTATAGAAAAAAGACTTTGTGGCGTAGCCAATCGGAAAGCAGTATTTACAATTATTATTAGTTTAGTGGTACTATAGACCAAACTAGATCTTGTTGGATTCCAATTTTGACTTAGTGCATCAATTTGAAGTGTGAAAAAGGGGGAAGAGAAAGTTGTTGCTTAAGTACAATAGTTAAGGTTTCAAATTCTAATTTTAGAAGTGCTTTCTCCCCTTAAAAAAAGAGTTCAGAGTGGCCTATAAGCGGATTACTATGCAGTCGATCGTTGGTGCAATGTTTTCTCATTTTGTGTATTTTTATTAATCATCTTAGTTTGCAGTAGCTGGCGTCACCTTATGAGGAAAATCAGGTAATTCTTTATCACATGTTCTAACTTTTCATGCACGAAGTGTACCATATATCTTCTTGGTCAAAGTGGACTCGCCCCCAGTGCACGAGTAAAGTAAATTAGCAGGTAGAATATGTTGTGTAAGGACAGGCGGTTGAGCACTTCAGAAACGTCAGTGAAAGTAGTAGATCTTGTTTTGCAGCGATGTGTTGCACATAGCTTACTAAACTTCGTGGGGATTAAGATCACTATTAAAAGGATTAAAACATACAGTCTACCCCAGTGGAGCTGGTTTTGGCGAGAGATTCTGCTTTGGGTAAAATCGGATTTCAGGGAAATTAGAGTCCTCGACGACTCAAAATTTCAAAACGTGACATGTCATTATTTGTGTAAACCGTAGGCCCAGTCCCTCGACCCTCTGGCCTTTGGGGATTTTAAACATCTCTCGCTAAAAAGTAGCTGTGTGAGGTCTCTGTGTTACTCTGAGAGCATTCATGATAACTTGCATGATCTGAGATCTAACATCGACATTTTTATACGCTTGTAAAGCGCGTTTGAACATCTCCATATGGAAAACGCACCAAATTTATCTGATATTATTCCCCCGGTCAGGATAGATTATCCAAACTCAAAGGTTTCGTCATTACTTCTGTTAGAATACATCTAAAACCTGGTTTCCATATGATTTGTAGCAATCGGCGACGGTCTGCGATCACGATCGGTAACAAGTCTGCGTCATGTCCCCGACAAATGGAAACACTTTAAACGTTGTGTGGGACGGTCTGCGACACACGATCTGAATAATCGGAAGAGGTGAAGTTGATTCTACTTTCCGACCGTTACGACCACGCCTTCAAAGAAAGATTTTAATAGACCCTTTTACTAATACGGGAGCCATTTTGAATAATTCGATTTTAATTATTATGGGATGTCCATGGGGCAAAGCGTCGGGTGACATATAGTGTTTTATTATGTGTATGGACTTCAGCGCAAGACTACGACAAGATTAATTGAAACATTAAAAATATTATTTCAACTTTCTCATATAATGGGGAAAGGAGATCAGTGTGCAGTATTTGGTTGCAATAACGACCGCCGATTTCCGGAAAAATATATTGTTAAAGAACATACGAGTTTGCTTGGAGAGAAACCTCAGGTAGTGGTACGTTTCTGTACATGTAAAGATCCTAAGAAATACAATGTGTGGACAAAGTTACCGAGCAGAAAGGACTTCAAATTAAAAAAGAGTACAAAGTTTGCTCAAACCATTTCGAATTTGAACGTGTGTCTTGAACGGCCTGCGACAGTCGGCGTCATATTCTTCCTCTTAAATTACGTGTCAGTAACTTTTGCCGCTCATTTCGAACCAGACATTAAGACTTGTGGGATCTCTTGTTCTGCGATCACCAACAAAATATGGAAACGCTTGTGTGATGTTTGCGACTTATCGATCGCAGATGGTCGCCGGTTGTAATCTCAGACTGCCGACCGTTAAAGATCATATTGAAACCAGGCTTTACAGGTAGGGGGTTTTCGTTTTCATTATCAAACACCGCATTAGTCTGGAACCAAAGCTAGCAGTTAGTAATCACTAAAAGGGTAAAACCCCCATCTTAGTAAAGAAGTTGCTCCCCACAATGATCGTTCTCTCCTTTTTTGCGGCCAATTACTATAAACTTATAAAGATTTTTCACTTAATGTAGGATTCATGAAGAAAGGTCCGGTGGTCGCTACTTGAACTGTTATGGCAATCTTTCTTTTTTGCTTCAGTACAGGTTTTTGGAACTGTTCATCAACCATTATCACCATTCGTATTCATTTGCTCCCGTTGAAAAAAAAAGTTCTTGTGATATATTTAGAGTTGTTAAAAAAATACCGTGTAACTGCTAGAGCATTAACTTTGATTCCCTCGAAACAAGTGGATGGATGTCGCCGTAATTTTATAGTTGAATCGAACCCTTATATTCTTCAGTTGTCAATGCGGAAATACAACAAAAAAGAAGAAGAAAACCGATTTTAGAGGTTTGATGGTGGAACAGAAGTTTTGGCCAATCGTCTAAATTCATCACTATCTAAAAATTTCATTTCCAAACAAAACGGTGTATATCATTTGCACTTGTAGTTGTATGTCGCTAGTCCATGTTTGGAAAATGTTTTGACAAATCGACCCAGTCTTTTTATACAATGATATAATGATGTTTGTAGCGTGTGCTGTAGACACACAGAACCTCGGACTATAACGACAGTTGAAAGAACTTTGACGGGCTGCAACGCAGGCTAGATGTTTTGGGTGTTATTATAAAATGTTTCACGCGTAGATCTCGCTGTGCCAAAAGGTATACCCATGGGTGGCAAAGGTTACATCAAGCATGGGCTTTATTAGTGCTAATGGTAATATTAACACTAACAGGGACTTGGTTAAGGATCGTATAAAATTTTCCTTTATACGGTGCATGAATGGGACGAGGCATCATTTTAACAAGAGTGGGCTAATATGCATTTTGTGGCCGCATATGACCAACCCCCTTACAGGGCGAAATGGGTTCATTTTATTGACAGAGGTACATTGCAGTGTTTGTTTTTTTTTGGATGGGGGATGACATTTTTATTCTACACCGGCCAGGGGTACAATACATTTTGCATTTTTTTTCTTTGTTTGGTCTTTCATTCGCGGATATATGGGAGGCACATCCCTGTAAAAGGCAACTTAAAAAAGGTTAGCGTTCGGTAGCCGTTTGCAGCATTAACGAGTTTTTGTTGATTCAGTGATTGATTTGTATTTTGCAGGTACGTATGTTTGTTTTTGTACGAGATCACCGAGATGTAAACTGCCATGGTGGCGTTTGCAAAGCTTTGAAGTCTTTGAGTTGTATTATCTAAACTATTGATCAAATGATTAAAATATTGTTTAAAATATGTTTGAATAAATATTGTTTTGCACCATTATTGGGACTGGTAATTGGGACTATCGCCGGTAGTTTTACAGTCCCATTCATTAGGTTAAGCAAAGAAAAAAAATATCTAGGATTCAATGTGTGCTCCTTTCCCATCATTCGTTCTTGGTTTTAGTGACTAACCTGAGACGACGATTGCTACTTTTATGTCCTAATTTTTAGGCTGAGCTCTTAGCAAATTGTTTTGTGAATATTAAGCAGCAATCAAATATCCTGATGAGATGCACATGAATTGAAAACTGTTAATAAATGAAATTTATATTTTAGTTTCCCACGCTTGAAGTGATGTGCTGATAAACAGCACAGGAACACAATATTTTCACAATTTCCACAGTTGCGAAGATTTAACAGCGTGAGTTTGATATTCTGAACAATGATTATATGGATTGCTTTATTGTTTTTAGTCTGGTTTGTAAGTGTTCTCTGGAAAGAGCACAGCACTATATTGAAATGGGGGTTAATCTAGGAGAGATATGGGCCATTCCAAGGGTTAATCTAGGAGAGATTTGGACCATTCCAAGGGTTAATCTAGGAGAGATATGGACCAGTCCAAGGTTTAATCTAGGAGAGATTTGGATCATTCCAAGGGTTAATCTAGGAGAGATGTGGATCATTCCAAGGGTTAATCTAGGAGAGATATGGACATTTCCAAGGGTTTCGCAGGGTGGGCGTGGTTGACGCAGTTGGTAATCTCCGGCCCTGTGGGATCTTATTTTTTCGTCGAAGCAAACTCTGCTTTCCATCCATCCGGAACAGATAAATGAGTATTAGCGTCTCATGGGAGGTAATCTGCCATGTGTCCCATCCAGGGCAAGTCGAACATTCTCATACTCTTAACACTGCAGAAACCGGAGATAAACGCAATGGGCCACTTGGCTTACAAACTGCGTTGAATGACTTGTCACAAATTAGTATGAGGGAGTGGGGGGAGGGGGGGGGAGTGTGGTAGTGGTGGGGAAGAGTCGCAACGTTTTGAGACACCAAAAAGGTGAGGGTTGAGAAAAAATTGGCCTTGAAAATGGGATGTTCATAGAATTTTATCCAGCTCGGGCAGTTAGATATAATATTAACTAAATAATAATGATTATTAAAAAATGTTTTCGACTCGAAGGCGCACTCTCATTGGCTAAATCGAGAGCACGTGGATGAGTTCAAATCAAATATTACCCGGCTGGGGCCGGTTCCTCAAAACTTCGATTAACTTAATCCTGGATTAAGATAAAATAAAAAGAGTAATTTTTTTCATAAGTAAAGCTTTGTGATGCTTACAAGGTACTGTTCAATTTTACCAATCAAAAAAACATGTTAAATTCCAGCCTAAAGCAAGCTTATATAGAAGGTAGGAAACAGGAAATGGATTAAAAAGTTAACCCTGGGTTAACACTAATCGGGTTTTGAGGGACCGGACCCTGGTCAGCATCTCGAAAATTGTTGACCGCAGCCGGTAAACATTGCTGTCGCGCTGTCACGTTTGCGAGCGGGAAAATTGGTGGTCGCGCGTACTAAAAGTTCGTTTTTGCAATTTTGACTACTGTTTTCATACAAAAGCACAAAAGTGGAGCCCACAAGGAAACCTTTTTACTCATCTTACAGATCAAAGATGAAATAGGAGAGCTTGTAGAGAAAGACTACAAAACACTCGACGTGCCACAAGGACTGCTGTACGTTTGTATTTCCACTCTCGTGTAATAAATTTGTTTTCTTTTAATAATTGTGGTTTATTTTGTTTATGCCAAATAACAAAACACTTAATAACTGCTCCCTCGGGAAACCCATCAAGATTCTCTGGAAACAAAGCAGATGTTTCAGTCGTGAGCTGTGATTAAGTGTATAATATTTCACGCAATTTTCTACTACTTATACTTATAGACAAAAACTTTCCGTCTAACAACAAACGTTACACACATTTCAACCGCCACACTGAAATTGGGCTACAGCTGAAACATAGACTGACACAACAAAACGGTACTTAAACGTAACAACCACCAACAAACTCGGCGAAACAATACAACCACTTGCAACTGTAGATGTCCAGTGTATGGCCTACCGACGGAAAATGTTTAACAAAAACTGAAAAAGTGTGGTCAACCAGGCCAAAGTTGCAACTACAAATATGATAAAATACATACATACACGTTACGAAAGGCCACGTAAAATCATTACGCAACAAAACTAAAAGTACCATGAAACGACCCTGAACTTTCGAAATACATAAGTATGGTTGTAAGATTATTCTGTACTTTGCTATTCTATAACATAATGTACTAATTACTACAGTATCTTAAAACTAAACTGTATTCTATGAATTTTCCCTTAACCCAGGGTAAAAGCTAATCAGCTTTTGAACAAGCCAGCTTTGAAATATTAGTTTAGGTTAACAGATCTGATGTGTTGCTAAAAAGCAGATACTGTTGTCAGTTCCGGAGCAACTTAGAATACCCCGACGCTGTCGTTGATATAATTCTGCGCATTTGTTTTTAGAGAACGACGAATGCGGGGTATTCTAAAGTCTAGCCCCAGTTCCCTGATGTTTTTTGGCACGATGGTCCATACTTTTGGGCCAATATTTTTTACGAGTGTTGTTAAAGCTTTCATGTTGTTTTGAAAGCTGCAAATTTGCGTATATAACGGTGCAAACAAAAGCGATTGATTTGCTTTGAATAAGTTTTCTCGCAGAATGTATTTTTCATTTTCTGTTGTATCAAATGTAACAAATTTAAGCGTTGTTCATCTATAGCTTTTTTGTGATTTCCATTCTATTCTATTTATTAGCACAGCGCTACTGACCGTACCACAATGTCTTGCAAGTTCTTGCATGCATCAAGTTCGTGAAGTCATATATGAATCACGCACGTGCAATGCAGTGAACTCGGGCCTCGCCCTGTGCAGTTCAAACTTTCTCGTTTATGCAATTGACATTGTGTGGCCAGCAGCATGCGTCTATTTGTAAACAAAGCACTTACAATGAATGACCGCCACGGTTTTGTACTCATTTCAAGCAATTGCATAAAAGAAACCTGAGAAAAGAAAACACTTTCAGGTCTTAACAGGATTCGAGCCCGTGACCCTGCGATATTCGTGATCTTGCGATACCTGTGACCCTGCAATACCCGTGATTTTGCGATACCTGTGACCCTGCGATACCTGAGACCCTGCGATACCTGTGACCCTGCGATATCCTTGACTTGCCGCACCGGTATCGCAAAGACCACCGGTTCGAATCCTGTTGAAACCTGAAAGTGTTTTCTGTTTGCAATACAAATAGCTTACTGATTTGTACATAACAGCAACGATCAAATACCAAAAAAATAATTCGAGCACAGCTTTAAGCCTGAAAAAAAATTCTTGTAAGAAAGCAAACAAACTGCCATCGGATGGCAGAAAAAAAAATCCTACCGTGTCTTGAGCCAAAAAAAAAATCTTGATGAGGAAAATATGCCCAAATTCCCCACAAACACAAATGGCAACGTTCGCCTATTCAAACGGGACATGTTGACATTTATTTCTCAATCTTAATATGAAAAATATTTTTTATCTGCATTCATGAGTGCCAGCTGATACAAGTGTCCGTCCCTAAACAACGTAATAGTCTGAAATTGATGCGGAAGAACACAAAAAGAGAACAAGAACCGTCTTTGCTCTAATTCAGGCCAAAAATAATTATTTTTTCATCTGGTGCTTAAAAAGGAATCTAAACAAAAATTATCACTGCGATTGGCGCTTAATTGGAGGGGAGCTTATTAATTAGAATCATTTTGGCAATTTCATTGTAAAGTTTTTCACCTTAATATTAAATTCGTTTTTACCTTAAATGTAATACAGCGGAAAATGGTTCCTGAATTAAAAAACGAGCCGGTACGTCAACTTCGTCTGTCGACGAGGCCGTTCACTTTTAGCAACAAAAGATCTACTTAAAATGTTTGCTTGTCAATTCAAACACGCCATTTCCCGAAACATATAAACTTTTTTTAAGGCCACTCTCTACCCTAAGACCATTTTTTCGCTAATTTTAGTGATATTTTTGATGATATCTCCGTCATTATTTTGAAATGTGAGAAAAGCGATAATCACATCACAGAGTGAATGAAAAGGAAGCCTCTTGAATATTTTGAAAATTTTTGGACGACCATTGAAGGAGGAGATAAATTTTGTAACTGTTGTTTTTTTTAAGTGAAATTTGAGTTTGAGGGAATTTTAGTGAAGTTTGAAAATTAATTTTGGGAGTTAATATTTGATGGAAGGCCGCCAAACCGTCCCCTAACCAAAGTTACACTTCGGGACGGTTTGGCGATCGTCCTCAAAATTCTTCGTAATTAAATACTTCTTTCAACTCCTTCACTATCCACCAAAATTTAGGGGAGAGATTGGGCTTAAACTATGCACCACGCTAAACCATTAACCTCTTTTTCGTGATTGTTTTAGAAAATGTTCAATATTCCAATATAATCAGTTTAGAACATATCATATGAAATTCAAACATATTCATTACAAAAATTAAAACACATAAAAGTTAATTGCATTTTATTTTTCTAACATTTCATGTCTATCTATCAGGCGTACGACATAATCAAATAAATATTATATTATTTATCTTTTTACTAATTTTGTTCGCATTAAAATATGTTTCGTTAAATGGGCAATAAAAAACTTCACCTCGTTTTAAGAAATTATAAGAACAAAAAAACTTAAACAAACCAGAAATTTTATGGCAAACGTTTTGATAATAAAAAATCGGTTAGTAAATAAAAACTCTTTATAAAAAATTTAAACTTTTATCGCACGTATAGAAGAATTCATTACGATAAGTTATGCTTGGTGAAGGCTTCCAAGTTTCTATTCCCCTATAACTGTACGCTTGAACGGTAAGTTTTTTGTGCCTAGAGTTTTTCGGGACTCTCGTGGTTTAGATCAAAATATTGAAAAAATTATAATTTATTATCTCTAACTTTAAAGATTTCTCTTGTTTACTTGGTAACAAAAACGGACTAAACTGATGTAACAACAAGAACTCAGCAGAAGAGAGTGGTTGATGAAAAGCACTGAAACATTAATGATCAAATAATCTACTAGTATTTCAAATAGGCTTTATAATTTTCTAGGGCTAGACAAAGCTACATTTGTTCTTCATTTTCTGACTACCATTTTCTGAAAACTATTTCAAACTTTCACAACCCGCACTTTTAAAACTATTACAAACATTAAATTATATTAAACAGCTGTCATTTCATAGTAAAAGAATTAAAGAATTGTTTGAAGCATCATGATCAATTAACTTTATCGGCAAGGTGGGAGTGAAATTTTCGAAAAGAAGGGATGCGAGGGTGGGGGAGGGGAGTGGATGGGGGAGGGGGAGGAAAACCCACTGTTTAAGTCAATCAAACAAATCAATGCTTGCATGCATCTCATTTTTTCCCGAGAAAGTCGTAGAAATCAGATGAGGAGACTGAAAATTTGGTCTGCCCCCAAACCCAAGGATCCGGCCCTGATCTGTGTTTGATGACCCATTAAAACACTAGAATTTGCCTAACCAAATTTGGGCAAAAAGCATGCAACCTGATTGTTATTAAACGAAGAAAAGTCTCTAGAAAAGGTTTGATACCGTGGTCGCTATTGAGATTGTCAGCGGTATGGTATGACGTAGG